>VYZV01030316.1:9930-58823 GCA_013401275.1 Pandion haliaetus
GGGGGGCGGGAGGTGCAGCCCCCCCTTTCCCATCTCATGCTCCTGGACTTCAGGTGTCTGCCACGCAGATAAACGGCCTGAGCCTGGGCGGGCATGAATGCGGCGCCTCGGCCATGCCATCGGACCCGCTGCCGCCGGTGCTGGCCGCGTCCAGCCAAAATCAGCCGAGCAAGCCACCCGGCAGCACGAGTGATGCAGGCAGCAAAGGCAGGAGCAGAGCCCAGCGCTGAGGCAGGCAGCTCCGGGCTCCTGCCTGCAAATTAGCGCCACCGAACAGCAGCAATAACCCGCCGGCCCCGAGGAGGATGCCAGCACTTGGCGGAGGAGATGCTGGCTCCGAGGGCTCGGCATTTTGGAGGTGCCGAGGGCTGCTCCCCTCCTTCCTCCTTGCTCGCCTGTGTCCATGTGAGTACTGGGGGAAGCTGGTGATGTTGGTGGTGTTCCTGTTGCCAGGGTACCTGTGTGATGGCACCGTGTGCCATTTATCCAGCAGAGCGGGCATTGTCGTGCTCCGTGGCATGGCAGGAGCTCGTGGCCCGGGATATTGGTGCCGGCAGAACCAGGTGCTCTGCAGAGGAACAGCAGCTGCCTCTCCAAAAGATCTTTTCTGCAACTCGGGAGATGTGCAGAGAAAAGGGAGAGAACTCCATCTTAATTGTATTTCATTACAGCACACTCTACTCGCCCAGCCCACCGCGATGTCGGCCTCACCCCTGCCTGGGGACCCTCTCGCAGCCCAGCTTCAGGATCCCCTCTGAAATCAGAGAGATAAAAAGGAGCCAAGTCCCACCGCCCAGCCCCACTGCTCCTCTGGGCAGCAGCTGGGTCCCCAGCGTGCGATGGACTGAGGCACAGGGCAGGGTGTGGAGCAGGCATTTGGGGCTGTGGGCCATGCCCCGCAGGCTGGGACCCTCACCCTAGCAGTGGGCAATCCCCCTGCGTGGGGGCAGGACGTGCCCGGCTCTCCGGCAGACCCGCTGGCTGCAGGTCGGGTCCCAGCAAGCAGCCAGGGAGCCTTGGCTGTGGACCCTGGTGCCTCATCCTGCCCGGTCCCTGCAGGTCCCTGTGCCTCATCCTGCCCGCTCCCCGAGCAGGAGGAGCTGAGGGTGATGCCCCGATGCAACCCCCCACCCCCTCGGCTTGCCCCTCTCCACGTGCGAAGGGGATTTACCCCGGTCAGGGGCACAGGGCAGTGTGTGAGGTGTTGTGTCATGTCCCCTGCACCTGCCTTCATGGGGAGTCACCATTAGTGACCCAGTGGTGCAAATACCAGCTCGACACATCCAGGGGCCGACAGCGGTGCAGGGAGGACCACCACCCCATGGGTGCTGCAGGGAGGGAGGGTGCAATGGGTGGGCAGCCCCGAAGGTCCCAGACCGGGACCCCAGAGGGTACCGGTGGCCATGGGACACAGACCGGGCAGGCAGGTGGCACTGAGGGGTGGCATTGGTGGCGGCACTGTCAGGGCGAGGGCAGAGCAGCTGCGGTGCCCGCCTGGCTCCCCGCCACCCCGCACAGCTCCAGCCGAATTTGGTGTCATCCTGCAGAGGAAGATTATGGTAATTTTCCTCCCCCCTTATGCATAATTTTCCGACTCGGCTGCAGCAGAGGCTGTGCGGAGAGGCTGGGTGATGGGAATGTCATCTGCGATTCGATTATCTCCTCCTGCCTTCCTTCTTTTTTTTCCTTGTGAAACCTTCATCAAAATATGTAGATCTAATTAGGACAATTACAGCGCGAGGACAGCTGAAACCCACCCAAAGCCGCACTGCGATCAGCCTCCTCGGCTGAGCCACTGGCAAGAGGGAGGGACTGGGGCTTTTGGGAGGTTTTGGGGTTTTTTTGGCTCTGCAGGGGGACAGAGATGGTGTCGGCAGGTCCCAGCCCCACGCGCTGGCCCAGGGCTCCTTTGTGGTGCTGTTCATGCCAGGGTGACGCTGGCTTTGGGATGCGTTGCCCAGAGGGGATGGAAGTGGCCTCGGATGTGTCCCCAACAGGCATGCCACCGGGGGTCCTGTTGGAGGACCCAGAGGCTGCATATGCCAGTGACAGGTCTGTCCCTCACCTCGCTGGCTGTCACGAGCTGGAGGGGTCTCAGCACCTTGCTGACACGGTGCGGGGGACAGCTGCCACCCCTGCTCCTGGCACACCCAGGGGTGCCCGCCGTGCCGCTCCGTGAGGAGGGGCCTCCTGCAAGCATGCAGCTCCGTGAACCTCATTGGTATTCCGTCCCCGCGCGGTGGCAGCTGGCTGGATGGGAGCGGAGTGACAGCGGTGACAGGTAACATCAGCCACGGGGCCGGCGGCAGCCGGCGGGTCGGCAGCGAGGGCACAGCTCTGCTTGCGTCCCCATGCTGGGCCACGCGACGGGAGGATGGGGAGAGCCCCTGGGGGCTGGATGCTCCAGGCCCCTGAGCTCTGCAGTGGGATGTACCAATGCTCGTCCCAGCTGGGCTGAGACTGGGGATGCTCTGACCGGGGAGCTGGGGTGCAGCGAGTGGCCACGGTCCCCCCTGCCCAACTCCAGCCACCCACACCGGCTGAGCAACGGCAAGCATTGCAGGGGGAAGAAAAAGTCAAGCAGGGACATGCGGGGACCCCGCACCCAACCTTGGGGGCGGTGGGCGAGGGGTGGTGGCCAGGCAGAGCCGGCTGCACGGGCAATTAAAGGAAGTGCAAATTGTCAGACCCTGTGATTAACACTGCCTCCAAATCCGCATGAATATTAAAAGCCGACATTGCCCAAGCTCCCCGCACAATGAATTCTGTATGAATCTTAAGATAAATCGTTTGGATAACTTAGCGGCAGCTGTACTCCCTCGCCACCAACTGCCTCCAAAAATCATTTCACGTCAGGCGAGAGGAGCCAGAACAGAGAGTAGCCCAACACCGGGAATTGCCGTTTGGGGCTCGGCGGTGCTGGGATGAAGGCAGGGGAGCGCAGGGCACCCGGGGCTCCCTGGGAGGCGAAGGCAAAGGCAAAGGCTCCTTCCTTGGCTCTGGCTTGTGCCCAAGAACTGGTGACAAATCCTTCTACTTGCCACGGTTGCTATTGTCTGTGGCCGGGGGACATTTTCTTTGCCCCGGGAGGGCTCCTTCCTGGAGAGATGCCATTTGTCACTGCCCCGTTACGGTTACATGTGGCTCAGTGCATCCCCTGAAGCTCTCCTGACACCACGTTCCCATTAGAAGAAGCTCATCCTGGTCCTTCAGCCCTGCTATGAGCATCCTCGGGCACCGGTGCAGAGATCCATCTTCCCAGGAGGAGACTTGCCACGTCCCCGACCGCTGCCGGGACAGGCTCCCATTGGCATGCAGCCACCGCGCCTGCCACGTGCTCCTGGTCAAAATGCAGCAGAGGAGCCGCGTCGTCGTCCTCTGAGGCCGGGGCCTTGATTGCATCCTCGCGCTGCCATAAATCAGCCCTGGAGGTCTGGCAGCGTGAGGTGGGGAATGGCAATGTCACGGCAGGCACCTCTTGGGCAGGCAGCAGACGGGCAGGGGACGAGCATTACCGTGCCGCCATGTGCCGGCGGTGCAGGAGCTGCACCTTCCCCGGGGGGCTCTCGGTGGAGGTTCTGCAGCAGGAGAGCTTTCTGTGCACCCGAGACACAGGCATGCTGCCGGTGCCCCCATCTCCTTCCCTCCCTCTGCAGGGGGGTCCCCATCCCCTCTCCTCTACCACCGGCTCAGGGGAAGGCATCCCTTCCCCCCCCACCCCCCCCGACATGTCAGGGGAATTGAAAACACTGCAAATATTTCCTCGGTCTAAATTACACCAACCCCGGCAGGCTGCACGCCACCGTCATCCAGGTTATGAATTGTAAATCAGGTGCGATGCAAACCGCCTCTGCTCAAGCGTGGGGGGGCTGCGGCTCTGTGCACCCCTCCTGGCCCTCAGCCCGGGGCATGGCCCCAGCCAGCACTGGCACCCGGGTGCACCTTTGGGTCCCGTGGTGCCCAGGGGTGGTGGTGGAGCTGGGACCTGGGACCACTCTGGGTCCCCAGGTTTGGGCAGCCCCAAGGGGTTTCCCTCCAGAGGGACCTACTGCATGCTGCCTCCTCCTCCTCGCCCTTCACGGCCACGGCGTGCCGGCATCCTGCCATCACCCATCGGTGACCTGCCACTGTGGTGTACCGAGAGCTGCGAACCTGACCCCGAGCTGCCAAAAGGCCGTCAGATAAATCAGCAAATCAGGTGCAAATGGCAAAAGGAGATTAAAAGCGGAGAGGAGCAGATTGAATCAGGGGCCATTAACAGATTAAATCATTACACAGAATCAGATCAACGCACAAATAATATGAATAATAAACATAGCTCAGAGGCACCAGCTCGTGCTTCCAATTTATTTCAACCAGAAGATGAAGGCTGGTGGCTGCCACCACCCACATGGCTCGAGGACAGCGGTGACAGCACCTGGCTCAGCTCCCTGCAGGGCAGAGGGCACAGAGCAGGTCCTTGGTTGGGGACAGTGGCACCACTCGGCATGTCCCCATGGGTCACCAGCCTTCAGGGAGCCTGGCACATCCCCAGGGAGATGTGCTAGTGTCACCCAGCCCCTTTGTTTGGGGTCCAGGCCAGGTTCACCCCACCAGCACCCTGCTCACCCCAACGAGACCCTGCAGCCTCCATAGCACCAGCACCCCAGCACGGCCCTCAGAGACTATATCCCTCAGCCACAGCACTTCATCCAGCTTTTCTTCATTGGGAATTGTAATTAGCAGCAACATTTTACCTGGGAGGAATCAGCAACCCACAATGGCAGCACCTGAGCGTGACCCTGGCCCTCTGTGCCAATGTCTGGTGGCCCCGGCTCTGCCCCGGTGAGGGTCTTTGGGGACCGTGGCCGTGCACCCCCCACTCTCTCCCCACCTCTCCTGGCTGTGCTGCCGCCAGGCATCCCCAAGATGTGGGACCCCAGCCCGGCAGCGGGGCTGGCTGAGGAGGAGGCATTCGCTTTCCTCCTGAGACACACTGCCGGCTCCTTCTCATCTAAATCTCCTTTTCAGTTGTACTTTCTCCTTCACTGCCCCGTTTCCCCTCTAGAGAAGGAAAGCAGCCACCACGTCCCTGCTCTGCCGGCTCCTGCTCCAAAGGGCTCCCGGGGCCGTGTGAGGCAGTGAAGATGTGGCAATAAAAGGCTGCAAGCAAAGGGAAAATGTCTTTTCTCCCCGATTTATTTTCATACCCTTCACCGAAAATCCCAGGGAACTGGAAACAAAGACCAAGCAGCCCTGCACATGATCGCAGTGAGGGGGTTCAAGTCCTCCCTTGGCCGCGAGAGGGTTAATTTGCACCTCAGCCACCATCACACATCTGTTCTGCCAGCAAAGCCTTTCTTCCCTAAATTCCTGCTTGCCCAGGAAGGCAGGACAAAGTCTGAGCTGCTGCGACAACACCCGGGAACAAGTATTATTATGTGGTGTGACAATGTTTGATGAATTCATATGTGCCTAGGGGAAGGGACTAAGTAGGTGAATAAAGTGAGAATATTCTCTGTGACAATCAATACCCCTTCAATTGAACTGTCTCCACAGATGTGACATTTTGATTTTTCTTCTTTGGACATCCTAACTGGATTTATGTCCTCTTAAAATGGAAACAGCAGGGAGTGAAGTGCCGGCAGTGGGCTGGCGCGGCGTGGGCACGGCTGTGGGGTGGGGATGGCAGGGCGGGGTGATGGAGCTGGGGTGATGACGGGTTGCAGTGATGGGGCCAGGGTGATGGGTTGGATGGGCTGGGATTATGGAGCCGGGGCAATGGATTGGGATGATGGGTTGGCGTGACGGAGCCGTGGCAATGGTTTGGGGCCAGGGAAATGGGTTGGGGTGATGAATTGGGTTAATGGGTTGGAGTGATGGGGCCCGGGTGATGGTTTGGGGGGAGCCAGGGCAACGGCTTGGGGTGATGGAGATGGGGCAATGGACCTGGGGCAAAGGAGCTGGGGTGATGGGTTGAAGTGATGGGTTGAGGTGGTGGAGCTGATGCAACGGTACATGCAGGCAAGTCTGTGCCAGGGGGAGGAGACGCCTGGGCCGTGTTCTGGAGTCGCACTGGTGTAAAGGAAAGACAGCGGGGGAAGCTGAGTGCAGTGCAGGGGGAGCCCCGCGTCTGGGACCTGCGGGGACAGGAGTTATTTGCAGGTGCCTCCTGCACCCATCCTGTGACCTCCCTCCCCATGGGTCCCTCCAGCCGCCAGCTTGGGACCCAGCCAGCCCAGCACTCGGTCCGTCAGCTTTCACCCTGCCGGCGTTTGCAGCATCCTCATTCCCAAGGTGCCACCATGCACCCACCGGTTGCACCTACCGTGTCTCCAGGATTCCCGTCACATCCCCCAGTCCCAGAGCTAATGACTCATCCCCAGCACGGCCATTTGTTTGTGCTGGTTTCAGACAGACTAATGTTTTTAATGGCACATAATCATTTTTCAGAAGTCATTTGATGCTACTAATCATCGCTGTGATATGCCACGACGGGATGTGTAATGACATGCTGAACAGGAAAAATGGCACTTGGATACTTGGTTCTTCCCGGTGTAATCTATATTTTACCACATCTCTCTGCCTAATGATACTTATAGCTGTTAATAAATGACTACTTAGGCACTTTCTTTTTTTTTCTTCAGTGGGCGATAAAATAATTTTGGATTAAATATAGGAATGGGAGAGGGAAGCAGTGGCTCAAGCGTTTCCCTGGCTGCTGGAAGGGAGCGCACAGGAAGCGAGCAGCGCCGGGGCTTACGGGGTGGCAAGTTTGTAGAAGACAGCTTTCCCTGATCATAACTTTTTAGCCTTTTGGTTAAATTAACAAGTGTTTAAAAAAAAAAGTTAAAATAAAACATTTTAAAATGAAATTTTATTGCTGCAGTAAGAGGTTCCTCCTGGCCCAGTGCCCAACGTCTTCAGGATGAATTAGTGTGCAGTTCCTCACACTCTAACTCATTTTATCGCTTAATTAAAGGGATGCTGGCAATTTTTTTTAAAAATATGCTTTTTCTTAAACAACACTTTTCCTTCCATGGGCTGCTAAAAGCCAGCAATCACAGAAAAGGAATGAGCTTGGAGCATTGAGCGTGCCCTTTGCACCAGGAGATCACTTTCCTGGCTGCTCTTTGAAGCCTGCTAGATGCCACCGTGGAGAAAAGAGCCCAGGTTCAAGGATGGTCTAGCAGCCCTGAGCTGTGGAAGAAGAGGAGGATGGGGCTGGAGGAGTGTGGCCCACTGGGACCCCTCTACGGGCTGCGGGGTGCAGAGCTGTGGGGTGCAGCACCCTGCTTTCCCCGCAGGGCTCTGGCTGCTGCGGAGCGAGCTTAGCTCCTTCCTCCCTGTCAGCACCAGGTTGCATTTCTCTGCCCAGACTTGTGAGGAAGAAAAATTGCTTTTGCTTACATTTTTAATCTGTGTGTAATTACCTGCTGGGCTCCTCAGGAGAATGCTAACCAGCGGCACAACCTCCCCACCGGCAGCCCTGCGCTTGCAGCCTTCTGGCATGGCTCACGGTCACGGCATGCCATGCCGGCTCTGTCGGGCAGGGACAACCCACCCATCACCTCCCAACAGTGGCGAATTTCCAGGCATGGCTCAGCTGACATCCAGAATCACGGCACTTCCCATCCCATCCCATCCCATCCCATCCCATCTCTCACCTCTCTGTCCCGGCTCCTCTGGCAGTGAAGCAGCCGTGCCGCTCTCCTCTTGCCCGGTGCACATCCCACGCATGCCCGCCCGGGGATTTGGGGGTTCGTCTCTCAATGGCCATGGCCATCCCTGACACCCAGCCCCAGCAGTCCTGTGGTCCCAGCCCAGTTTTTCCCTTCCCGAGGGAATAACCCTGCCAGCACGGCTGCCCCTTCCTCTTGTCCCTCACCATATTACCAGTTGCTTTCCCACATGATCCCACTTAATGTGGGAATTGGGGTTTGCAAAGCGGTTGTACACAATGACTCCTAATGTCCTGGGAAAATAAATGGAGGATGAGACCTGGAAAAAGCTGCCAATTACTTAAAGAATATAGACATGGCAACGCCTTTAATGTAATGGCAAGGAACGGTTCCAGGGCCGCTCATGCTGCGTCGCTCGATACCACAATTAATGTCGCAGAGTTGACTTGAGCTCCAGCCTCCTCTTGCCAAACGTGAGACAGGCGTGAGCCCTTAACCTTCCCCCGGTCAAGGTGTTCCAGCTCTCACGGTCGCCTTAATTAGTCGCCAAAGTAATGCAACAATAGCCCCTTGCCGAGGATGATGTGCCGGCACTGCCATGGAAATGGAGCTGCTCAGAAGGGAGGGGAGCAGGCGGGGAAGTGTGGCTGTGCACGCGTGTGCAGAGCCAGAGAGCAACGTCCAGAGTGCCAAATGTGGAAGGTGGTGGCTGTCGGCCCTTGGGAAGTGACCCCAGTGCACCGGCCTTGCACCGCTGCGGCAGCGGCACAGTGCCGGTGGCAGTTCTGCAGCTCCAGGCCTCGCTCGGGGCCGGTGGTGTGCGGGGCTCGGTGGGGGGAACCCCACCAGGCTGCAGCCCCGTGGCCGGCAGCACACGAAGTTCCGTGCCGGGCCCTTTGCCAAACGGCATCACGTCACCTCGGACGGGAAGCAGCGTCGCGTTTGCATTTTGCAGGGCTGAGTAGATAAAGGTGCTAATAAGACAGAGCACTAATTAATTGCAGCACTGGCTGACAGAAGAGCCCTCAGCCGAGTGCCGGCTGTCACGCCGAACGGCAGCCGCGGCGCTGCCAGGTCATTAGGAGTTTGTGCGCGAGCTTGCAAACGAACCCGGGGGCTGAGGTTTGCAAAGCCAAATCCCTCTGCCTCCAAAGCGGCCATGGCTGTGTGGCTGCCCTGGCTCCGTGCCGCGCACCCCTCGCCTCTCTTCTGCCACAGCTGGGAGCCGGCACGGGGATGTGCCAGCCCCAGTGCCAGCCCAGCCAGGACGCCCTGCTCGGGCAGGCGGCCAGGGACCCGTGGTGCAGTGGTACCTCCAAGGCTGTAAATGCTATAACATGAAGCTCCTTTTCTTCTTCTGTTTCCCCCCCCCACCTCCAAACCAGCAAATCAATTTGATGGTGGCAGGAGCGAGGCCCTTTACAGCTTGTGCGATTTACGTGGAGTCACCCGGTCCCCTCTATCCATCATCCTTAATTAATTAGTATGTAATTACTTATGGATTCCTCTTTCATTATTCACGGCCCCTGGCGCCGAGGACAAGGATTCCCTGTCCCTCTGGTGCTTTCCTGCTTGGAGCAGGGCGCTCAGGAGAGCTCCCAGGCAAAGCCTGGCCTTGGCACCCATCTGCCCCGGCTTGCCTGGCTCTCTGCTGGCACGACCAGCGGCGAAGACTACGGGTTGGCAAATGGGGCGGCAAATTCCCCAGCTCTGGCTGTAGTCGCTGCTGCTGGCTGCCCAAGAACCAGCCCTGCCAAGGGGCACGGAATTAGCTGAGACTTCAAAGCGCAGTGAAAACGGCAAGTTCAGGAGGGCAGGGAGAGCGGGACGGCAGGGAGGGTGAGGGATGGATGCAAGGGGGTCTGGGACCGCGGGTGCACCCGGCTGCACAACCAGGGTGCCTCTGCCCAGCATCGTCCGTCTCGCTCCATCAGCAGAGATGGCGGCGGGGTGAGGGGACAACCTGCGGGACCCCCCCGGGCCACGCACCGAGCCGGCCAGGCAGAACTCACCCTCCTGCCCCAGCCCTTTGTCCCAGGTCCCCTGCCTGACTCTGCCGTTAGAGCTCCCTGGGAGGTTTTTTTCCCCCTTATATAAAGAAAAAGCACAACGCGCTCGTGTTTCTCTCTCCGGTTCATTCAGGCTTGAATTATTTCATCAATCACAGATCTGCAGCGGAGGTGGCAGGAGCCAGGCAGGCTGCAAGGGGAAGGCGAGGAAGCCTGCCTTGCTCTGCTGGCATGGGAGGGATGGATCCAGCCCCAGCATCCCGCTCATACAGGGCTGTGCTGGGCAAACCTCCCGAAAACCTCGCAAGGGCCTGAGCATCCCAGCACAGATCCATGATGGCCCCGAGATGGGGCTCTGGTGCCACATCCCTGCATCCCAATGGTGTTGCCAGGTCCTCTCCCAGAACGCACGGCTGTCACCCAGGTTGGCACCCACTGCCCATCACCCGGCTGCCACGCCACGTAAGAAATGTCCTTGCTGTTTGGTAAATACCCGCTATTAACCAGCTTGTTTCTAACCCCTTCTTCCTCCGTTAGAGGCAATTTGGCAATGCAAATGTTGTCGCTATTAATTAATTACCTGTGCATCCCATAAGCCCCCAAACGAAGCCAACTCCAGCCAAAGCCCTGGCAGCGTGGGAGCGCACCAGGATTGTTCCCGGAGCCCGGGCGATGCGCTGAACGTGCTGGCAGCTGGCAGAGCCCCGCTGCCTTTTCGGCTGTGAGCTAATGAATATCCCGGCGGATCAAGGGGAAATATGGTTTTTCTGTCATCGCAGTGCCCGGCTCGGCAAAGTGCCGTGGAATGGTGCTGAATCGCATCCAGCGGCCTCGCCATCTGCTCTGCGCTGGAAACATGTGGGTACAAAGCGAGTGTCACTTGTGCTAATTCGGCAAGACGGTGGCAATTGGTTTAATGTCCTTTGAAGGGCTGGCACACAGCGGCTGGCCCCGCGGCCCTGCCTCCCCCTTCCCACCCCAAAAAGCGGGTATTGCTGCCCCAATGCACGGCTGCAGCTTTGTGGTGGGGCACCCCACTCCTTCCCCTGCGCCCCATGGGGACGTGCCACCGTCCCCACCGGCCAGCAGCACGGTGGCACAGGCGCGAGGGCTCGGGGCATCATCAGGCTTTGTTTGAAAACATTTTTCCTGTTGTTAAAAATGTAGGCACAGAATCATTTCAGCTCTCTTGTGGGTTTTTTGTGGTTTATTTTTTTTTAAACCCTGTTTGTAGTGGGGTTGTGGTTACCCAGCAGGTTCCCCCTCCCCTGGGAAGGCAGTGGGGAGGGAAGCAGCAGGAGGGGGTCCCCATGCTACCGCGGGGATGGGGACAAGACAGGGCCAGGGCCAGGGCCATCCTTGGCTCCCTGCTGTGCTCTGGCACAAAGTACCTGATCTGTGACCAGAACTACAAAGGTTGGAGTGCGGCAGTAACTCCAGCGAAGAGCACTAATAAATCACAGTGACATGAATACTCGGGGCCACGCCACGTCTCAGCAGCCACCTAATTAAAAACTGGACTAAAACAAGGCAAGAAAATAACTTAATTTGGGTGTTATTTGCCTTGTTAATGCAGTGGCAGCTTTCTGTGTTGGGTGAGTGTTTGTAAAATCTTAATTAGCTTTTATGTTTGGAATGGGGATGGGTACAGGCCTCTGCCGTAATGGCCTTGCATGCTGGGGATGCTGCGGCTCCGCGTGTGCCCTGCAGCTGCAGAGGGATGGCTGATGGCTTCTCCAGACAGGGCTCTCCCTCCCCTGCCCCCTTCTTCTTTTTATTTTTGTTCTTCTTTTCTTTTTGATCAAAACTTCAAATTGGACTCCAAGCAGCTATTTATAAAGCTGTCGGGGAGCCTGGCATTTCACTATCATATTTCTAGTGAATGGGTTGCGAACAGCTCTTGCTAAACGGGCAGGTGGAGCCGGCGCAGGGCTTGGGGACGTTACTGTGCAAGGCTAGGGGACGTCGTGGCACAGGGCTCGGGGACGTTGTGGCACAGATCTTGGGGACATCGCGGTGCAGGGCTTGGGGATGTCACAGCACAGAGCTTTGGGACATCGTGGTACAGGGCTCAGGGACATCGTGGCACAGATCTTGGGGATATCATGGTGCAGGGCTTGGGGACATCACGGCGTAGGGCTTGGGGACTTCATGGCACAGGGCAAGGGGACAATGTGGCACAGGGTTTGGGGACTTCTCATCCCGGGAAAGGCTTTGGTAAACAGCTCTGCTATTGCGGGGAGGGGCTTCCAGCACCCAGCCCCATGGCAGCCCATGGCCCCACGGCGTGGCCCACGCATGTGTGCGCTGTGGGGGTGCAGACCCCCTCCAGGACCAGTAAAGGGGGTCCTGACCCTCACCCCCCCAAAACACCCTGCACAGCAGAGATGGCTGAAGTGCCCTGTCCGGCCCTACGTGGAGAAGTGATTTAGACAGTTGTATTAAAATGCAAATTTCTGCCTGGCTTGCTAGTTTATCATCTGACTTGTTATACAATTTGCCAGTTATAGAAGAAAAATTACCATAATGGGCCCCTGGGGAATGGTTGTAAAAAGGATACCAAACATTACTTATCAGCCCATTCCACTACAATTATCTAGTGCTTTTCTTCTCCCCCCCAACCCCAAGGAAAATTAAACCATCAATAGGAGTCAGGGAGCTGGAGGGAGTGATGGTGGCAGCAGCAGATCCGCCGGCGTGCTGGTGTGCGTGCCCCTGGTGCCTCTCCCCCCTGCATCTCGCTGTGTCCCCCCAGTAAAGCTTCTTAATAGTCCGGGGAAGTGGAGGTTAAACACATCCAGCCCTCCTCAAAGGGCTGGTGAGGAAAGACATGCGATTCTGTCTCCGGAGGAGCAGAGAAGAGAGACAGGGAAAGGGACGGCCTTTCTCCAGCGAGGAGAACAAGAAACCCTTTAATGTGGCTCTGTAGAAAGGGAATGAAAGTCTCCTCGTTTATTCCAGGGAGGCAATTTAGCCCTGCCCTTCTGAACTCCATTTTGCTCTAAGTGCTTTGGTATCACTAGAGCATCTTTGGAGAGGCGAGCGCCGGGGATGGCGGGCAGAGCCAGCCGCTCGCTGCCTGCCGCTGCCCCTGCTGCCGGCTGAGACATCTCCTGGCATGTCCCTACTTGTCCCAGCATCTCATGGTATGTCCCAGCATCTCCCGGCATGTCCCAGCATCTCATGGCACATCCCACCACCTCTCAGTGTGTCCCAGCATCTCCTGCCATCCCCCAGCATCTCATGGCGTCTCCCACCATCTCTCAGTGTGTCCCAGCATCTCCCAGCATGTCATGGCACATCCCAGCATCTCCCAGCACATCCCAGCTTCTCCTGCCATCCACCAGCATCTCATAGCATCTCCCAGCATCTCCCACCATCTCTCAGTGTGTCCCAGCATCTCCCAGCATGTCATGGCATCTCCCACCATCTCTCAGCATGGCTCAGCATCTCCCAGCATGTCATGGCACATCCCAGCATCTCCCACCATCTCTCAGCATGGCCCAGCATCTCCTGGCATCTCCCAGCATGTTATGGCACATCCCAGCACCTCCCAGCATCTCTCAGCACATCCCAGCTTCTCCTGCCATCATCCCCCAGCATCTCCTGGCATGTCCCAGCATCTCCCAGCACTTCTCAGTATATCCCAGCACCTCCTGGCATCACGCAGCATCTCCCCGGGTACCAGAGTGATTCCCCACAGCCCAGCAGTGCCAGGTAGGGCCCCAGGACTCCTCCAGACCTTGGTTTAGAAGCAGTTTAGATATGGGGTGCAGGGGACGTGGCTTCTTTTTGGATGGCTGATGACCCCCCAGGCATTGGCAGCTTTCCGAGTGGTTGGTGCCATCCTCAGCCCCGTGCCACGTGTGTGCGGCACCACGCAGCCGCCGACTGCTGATCCCAACCATCAGCTCCGGAAAGTCTCCAGGAATTGGCCTCAAACTTGGGTGATTTTTCCGCCAGTTTGGAGCTGAGCCATGAATGTGAGGTTTGAGGCACTTGAATGCACGATTTTCCATGCAGATCATTTCCTAATTAAACCACATCCTAAGCGACTGCATGCGAGCCGGGAGCACCGGCGAAGGCGCCAGCTCCCAGGGGTGCAAACTGGCAGGGCCTCTTGCCGAGCGGCACACATGGGTGGCTCCCCGCCAGCCCCCCGCTGCCACCCGTCAAGCCTGGAGCCGGTCCAGGCTCCGTGATGGAAAACTGGGTTCCGGCAGCCGTGAAGCAGAGCCCGACTCAAGCCCTCCTGCAGCTGGCAAATTCCCTCCGCTCACCCATTACTGCTGGTCGCTTCCTCTGGGAACATCATCGGCTGCTCCGGGAGGGCAACGTGGAGCCGCTGTGGAAATTAAACCAGGATGCTCAGAAAGATGGATGAGCCCATGCAAACACCCGGGGGAGGTGGAGGAGCTTTATTAACCCTGTTTCATGCATGGGGTGGCTGAGATGGCTTCCCTGGCCCTGCGGCACGGCTGGTGCCTGCCTCTCCGGCTGTGCTGGCGGAGGGAGCGGAGGGAGGTGGGCTCTGCCAGGCCGTGTCCCTGTGGCGGGGGGTCCGTGCCCGCAGGTGTCCCTTGGGAGCTGCAGCAGGTTCAAAGGGGAGCAGGCAGCTCGCGGAGGATGGGGGTGTCAGTGGGGAGCCCCCCACATCGCCTCAGGGCTCCACAGGGTGTTTTCAGGGTGGATTATGGTTTGTCGCCCCCCGAGACACTGGGGCCATGCTGGAACCAGCCACAAAACATTAGCTTCCCATCACAGAGTGATGTACTGGAAAACAGCGTATTCCCTCGGCAGCGGCGTGTTCCAGATGATGGGGAAGGCAGCCAAGGGACTGGCGGGATGCAGGCTCTCATTTTGTGGGCACCCTGGTCCCCCCAGCCCTGCTCCTTTTTGGGGGGGTGATGTCATGGCTGCAAGCCCCGGCTGTCCCTGTCCCCGTCTGCATCCCCTGCCCGCATGTGGCCAACCCAAGGTCCTTGGAGCCACAGCCCTGCAGACCCTGCCATGGGTCTCCCGCTGCCACCCCACCCCTGCCCAAGCCAGCCCGGGGGCCATGGCATGACCCCAGCTGTGGTGGGGACACATCCCTGCTGGGGAGGCCACCAAGCCACCACATCTCTCCATCATGAGGGACCCATGTCCCTCAGAGAGGGTAGGGACAGGGGGCAGGTGAGGGGCACTGTGTCCCCAGGCTGTAAGGAGCATCATCTGCAGCTGATGCAACGGAGACAGGCGCTACGGAGGAAGGGTCTGCATGGGAGGAGTATTTTTAGCTTTCTCATTAACCGAGTGCTTTCAAATTAGCCTTCTATTAACCTCAAAGTAAAATGAAAGCGTTGGAAAGAAAGCCTGATTTTTTTTCCCCTTCCCTTTCAGGGCTTAAGTCTCCTGCAGAATATCAAGGTTTTCGTGATTAACGTCACATTTGCCTTGAAGCTCTAATGAAGTGGAGTTGTGTAACATTTAACTTCTGGGGAAGAACTGGGCCCGCGTTAGCCGCGACCGAGGCAGTGCCTGCCTGCATGTGAACCCTCGCCGAGCTCCTGCCTGCGTGGGCAGGAGGGCAGCAGAGGAGCCGGGCAGGAGCCGATGCTGCCAGCCCTGCGCTCTCCGTGCACACCAGTCATGGGCACATTGGCCTCATCGGCCCCAGAGGTGCCTGTGGCCAGGGAGACCCATATTTAATTAACCCCTTGCTAAAAATGCTGGACAGGTGACTCCCTCCCTGCTGGGCAACGACTTTGCAGGGATGGACAGACAGCCAGACAGCAGCCCTGGGCTCCCGCTTTCCCAGCCCTGAGGCTCTGCCATGGCTCAGAGAAGCGTTTCCCTCCTGGCTGCATTCACTCGAAGCCATCCAGATGCTTCCTCGCTGGCACAGCATGGGAGCTGCTGCGCTCCCAGCTCTCTCCACCCCATTGCTGGGTTTTTGTCAGGGTTCCCCATGGTCAGAGGGGTGGCTCGCCACATCCCAGCCGGCAGCCCGGGGTGCTGCTGCCCCTGACGACTGCTGCTGGGTTTTGGGGGTGCACATGGCTGGTCTGGGGCTGGAAACCTCCGTCCATCCACTTGCAGGTTGGGGAGAGCTGGTTTGACACCTGTTTGACTCCATTTTTGCTGTTCTCCAGTATGTCCCTGGTGGGGATGGGATGGAGATGGAGGGGGCATGGAGATGGAAGGGGGATGGAGATGAGGAGGGATGGAGACAGAGGGGGGATGGAGATGGAAGGAGGATGGAGATGGAGGAAGGAAGGAGACGGAGGAGGGATGGAGCAGACCCCAGGGCAGAGCTGCACCATGTGCAGCCTCTCCTGGTCCTCTCTGCGCCCTGTCACATGTGAGGCTGCTCCGTGCCCAAGGGACCGTCCCCAGCCCCGAGACTACCCATGGAGCCAGACCAGGCAGAAGCAGGATGGGATGTGAGAGACCAGACACCCACGGCACCAGGGGTGCTACACCTCCCACCCAGCCCCATGGGATTCCCAAAATCATCCCTGTCCCCTGGCACGCTGGGACCAAGCATGTCCCTGAGCCGCCTCGGATGAAAGGAGACAGGAACGTGTGTGCGGAGACTCCCTAAACAAACCCCACATACACACCCACCCACCCAGGGCTGATTTCCATTAAGTGTAAAGCAGAAATAATGGGAACATCAAAGGGAAATTGGAAATACAGAAGAAAAAAATCAGGGCGGAGGAGCAGGGGTGGGGGAGATGGAGGAGAAGAAAGGGAAGAAACTGCACCGAGCCGGCGTCCATCCTGCAAATTGGAAGTGCAGCTCAGAGGTGTCCATGGGCGACCTGCCAAATCAATTGATTTCATCTGTAGGCAGAGATGCCTTTTTTTATTTCACACCAATTTTCACGGCCAGCGTTAGATAAAAATGGCAGAGACGCCGGGAAGAGAGCGCGGCGGTGGAGGGAGGGAGCTGCGGGGGGGGACGACAGTCAGATGACAAAAAGAGGTTGAGGGGAGGAAAAAACGGAGGCAGCACTGCTGCCGGGACGTGCCTGGGGACGGTTCCCCGCTGTCCCCCGCTGTGCCCTGCCACCCCACCACATCTCGCCCACAGTCCTCCCCCACATCCCCGTGGGGACCCGGGGCTGGGCATTCACATCCCTCTCCCCATCTGTGACACAGGAATCAGGGGGAACCCCCAAATCCCGGCAGCTTTCCAGAGGTGCAGTGGGAGCCATCGCTGTGCCATACCCACCTTCTCCGGCACACCACAGCTCCGTCCCACCGCTGGCGAGCCGGAGAGCTCAAGCAGGGAAAAATACCCGCTGACATCAAGGTTATGTAGTCCTGGGCTGACAAGATGGATTATCTCCCACAATCCATCATTTCCCTGGCTCCTATTGCATTTTTCCTTTTGCTCCTTTTCTTCCCCCCTTTCTTTTTTTCCTCCTCTTTTTTTTTTTTTTTAACAGAAAACGTTTTTAGCAACCATAATAGCCACTGAGAGCTGCTGTAAAGCAGGCACAGGAATCTATCATTTTTATTTGGCTGGGTCTGATAATAAGTAAGCTCGGGCCATAAATCCTACAACCTTGAGAATTAAATAATAACAATAATAATACTAATGAAATCCCACATAACTTCCCACTCAGAGCAGCCCCTCTCCTGCTTTAGCAGGTGGAAAAGGGCTGTGATTTTTCCCAGTAATTAGGGCTGTGACGAGCTCCCATGGAAACGCTGCGGATGAGGGGGTGGCTGGGGGGGGGGGNCCTGTGGTTGCTTCTGCTGGGGACCCCGGCAGCTCGGTGGCAAATCACCACCAGCAGCGATGATGCTCGGGGCTGCGGTGATGGTGCCAGCCTTGGCAGGGGGGATTTGCCGCCAGCCTTTTGCTGGTGAGACATTTCGCTCTGGCAGTGTTTCATTTTGACATTTCCCAGTGAAAATTTCCTGACTTTTTGTCACACGATGGCATTTTTCTTTTAAAGCCAATATATCAAACCTGTAACAAAAGCCTGGTGACTGGGAGTCAAAACATTTTCTCAGCGTTGAGCGAAGTGCCTTGGGTTTCTGCCAAGATGCCCCTCACTCCTGTTGCTGCTGCATCCCCCAAATTCCCCTTTTCCTCCCCTCTCCCCACCGGGTCCTGGGGCGATGCTGACCATGCTGGGCTCGGTACTGCTGGGGCAGATCCCCAACAGTTGGACTTGGGGTTGATGATCCTTATGGATTCCTTCCAACTTGAGATATTCTATGATCCCGTTTGCAGCGTCATCGCACGCTCAGGGACACAGCGAGGCTGGAGCCAGCCTGGCAGCGTGAATAACTAAGGGGGAAATTCAACCTATCGCTTGAATACAGGAATAATTCTATTAGTGTGAATCTGACTGTCAGCAGCTCTTATTAAATGCAGGAGTGGCAGGTGTTAGTGGCATGGGGCATCCCTGATGCGGCAAGGGTGGCTCATCCCCCTGGACTGTGCCAGTGCTGCAGTGGGTGAGCGGATGGAAGGGTGCGGGCACCGTCCGATGAGGCAGCCCCCAGCGCAGGGACACCGGAGGGGCTGGGATGGGGACAGGGTGGATGAATAGCAATGGCTGAGTGTGAGCTCTGGGACCGTGCCCTGGTGAGACCGAAATGAGTTTCAGGGAGCTTTTGCAGAGGAAAATGCAAATTTTGGGAATGCGGGAGTTTTCCTTTCGCCCGATGGCTGCTGCTGTGGGAGCGACACTGGCACTGAGCCTGCCAGTGAGCAGTGATGGAGGCACAGTCCCTGCCAGGAGGGTTTTAGTCCACCACAAATTATTTGGCTGGAAGAAATAATTCTGCCGGGGGCTGAAACTGCAAGGGGTTTGTGGTGTCACATCAGCCCCGTGTCCCCTTAGGCCTGGCTGGGGACCCCCAGCAGACCAGGCACCGGGGACCCCCGGCAACCCCTCTGCTGCCTGTGATGGTTGGACTTGCTCTTCTGTCCCTGCTGCTCTCCCCTGCCACTGAAGCTATTAAAAATCTAACAAATGTGCTAAATTAAATACTGCTTTTGCACATATTAAATGAACTTCCCTGCAGCAGGCCGGGAGGTTGCTGAAGCCCTGTGATGAATGTGCCTGGGCTGCAGCGACGGAGGCTTTTGGGGCTGTGGGAAGGATGTGCATACCTGCTGAGCAGCTGCTTTGGGGCTGAGCATCCCCTCTTGCCCGGCTCCCTGGCTTGGTGAGGGGTGCAGAGCCCTGGTCCAGTGCATGGGGCACACTGGGAGAGCCCCCAAGGGCTGTGCTGGGACTGGCAGGCTTGGGATTCCCCCAGCTCCAGGTGCCTCTGCTCCCTGGCACAGGGGGCCGGGGGCTTGCAGTATGGGGAGCAGAGGGCTTTGCTGTGGGTTTTGGGGTGCCGGGCTATTCACCCCCGCCAGGGGAGCCATTCCCACCTGGCCCCCAATGGGACCGTGGCTCTGTTCGTCCCCAGAGCCACCGCAGCCTGTGGGGTACCCAGCAGAGCCATGAGCGCTCCCCATTAATAATTTACAGCTTCTAATGTGTTGTCAGACAGTCGGTGGGTTGCAGTTAGCATTGAACCCTCAGGCTGGAGGCATTGCCTCACTCGGCTGGGCCGGTGGAGCCCTGAAGTCCTGGCTGCGCCCCGGCATCACCCCGGTTCACCGAGCGGGGACAGGAGCACACGTACCCATCCTCTGCTGGGACCTGGGCTTAATTAATCTTCTGTCGAGCAGAGAAGTGGTAATGGTCCCGGAGGAAGCTGGCGAGATGATTGTGCTGGAGTGAGACAAAAGAGAACAGTTAGACTGTGACAGCTGATATTAAAATGACTACAACTCACTTCATCCCCCCAGTCGATGCATTATATTCCTTATAAATAATGGGTTACTCCAGGTTAACTGTCTGTTGCTGCATTCCAATTGTTGATATTTAATTAGCTCTAAAATTAAAGTGTTCTTTTATTGCCCTGCTGTTTGAACTGCTTTTTTTCTAATTGATTGAGATCAAAGTGTCTCCTCGCTGTCCTGGCTCCCCAGTGCCGGAGGAGGGTGCAGGGCTGGGGGCAGGTTTGGTGGCAGCGTGTGACACCGGGAGGTGTCACGGAGGAGCAGAGCCACGGCATGGTGCCAGCAAGGGGCTGCGTCCCCAGGGTGTTGGGGTCTGCACCAGGTCCTGATCCGCAGGGAGGGTTGGGGGATGCTGTTTCCCCTTCCCCACCACCTCCATGGAGACCTGGAGAGGTTCCTGGTGCTGGATCCTGCCTCTGCACCGGCTGCAGAGCCCAGCCCTTGCTGCAATCACCAGCAAATTAATGAGCATCCCTTTTCCCTGGCCGTTGGTATGAATGCATCCTAATGGGCAGGCAGTGGGCAGGGGCCGGCAGGGCTCAGCGTCCCACCATCTCCATTATACCTCACCCCCATTGCCTTCATTGAAAATCACCCCAAAAAGCTAATCCCGGAGTGAGCCGAGGAGGGGTGAGGCACTGGAGCCGGAGAGCCTGTGCCGACAGGCACCGCAGTGCCCACATGTCCGGACAAGAACTTCTTGCCATGTCTCAATAACAGGAGAAATTATGACCCATCCAATCTGCCTGAGATGAAATTTAAGAGCCTGAGGTGGGCATCAGGCACTGTTAAAAAAACCCCACCATCTTGCTCCAAGCTTAAACGGCTCTTTAAAAAGCTAATGCATAATTTAACCAGAGCAATTTAAAGCAGACATCCTCCCAGGGATGGTGGGCAGGCACAGAGGGGCCCAGGACGCACGGGTGGCCGTGGGAAACACTCATCCCCATTGCTGCCGGGGGGGATGCTCGCTGCTCCCCCAGAATCCCAAATCTCCCTCCAGAGAGCAGCCACAGCCCAGCCCGGAGCAGGGACCTGCCTGTTGCTCCAGCACATCCATAACAGCAGCGGAGGTGAGGTTTATTGGCAGGGCCACGCTCCGCACCTAAGGTAAAACCAACGCCGAGCTGCAACGGTGGAAGATTGGCCGTGGCTGTCAGCGGCGATGCAGGGACCTGCTGCAGCCGCCAGAGCTGCACACAAGCAGCCGCCTTGGGTATTAATCTGCGGTGAGTTATCAGGAGCGTGCGGTCCAGATGGGGTCAGGGGCTAATGCTTTACAAAGGTCTCCGGCCGGCTGGGGGGGAAGGGAGCTGGGATCCACAGGCTCCTGTCTGTGGGATCTCTTGTGAGCACCCGAGGAGGAGGGTGGGCTGCCCTGCGCCGCAACGCTGTGGCCGATGTGGTCCCCAGCCCCCTGCCCTGGGAGCTTACCCCTTGCAGTGGCACCAGGGCAGGATATGGCCCTGCATGGAGCTGGTTTGGGTGAAGCACCATCTGCATCGCTGCCTGTGTGCCCCTCGTTGCCACTCATCCCATCCCTGGGTCCCCGTCATGCCTGGCCCCGGATGAGCTCGGGGACACCAAGCAGATCGTGTCCTGTGTAAAAATGTGCCTGAATCAGCAGAAAAGTTATGGAGCCACGTTACGGACGGGGGGGAGCCTGGAGTTTGGGGTGTAACCTGGGTACCCCACCGCCGAACTGTAACCACCGCCTGCCCGGCTAAATGAATGAACATGGTGAAGGAATGCATTTCCATAAATTGGAATAAATGAGGACTCTTAGTCCAGGCCAGCTACTTGGCAATCCCCTCACCTGGGGGAATAGGGAAGGGGAATAAACCTGATGGATGAGGAGATTTGGGATGGATCTGTGTGGTTTGCCTTCCCGAGCTCTCTCATGGCACTCTGAAAGGACACATGCACTGCCGGCACAGGCACCCGTCAGATGGGAAGGAGCTGCTGGAATTGGGGCTGCCAGGGCAGGCGAGGGGTCCCCACAGCTCTGGGGGGTCCGGGCAGCACCCACCAGCACCCAAAAATGCCACGCAGCTCCTCTGCCAGCTCAGTGGAGCTGAGAGCCTGTGTCTTTGCCAAGCAGCTGGTGTAACATTTAGGTAAATGCTAGAGCCATTTGTAAGTGTTTGTTTCTGTGGGTGCCCCATCTATTTCGCCACAGCTATTTGCTGAACAGCCCCACGTGTTCCCTTCGCTCCCAGATAAGCTCTTTAGCAGCGACAGAGCATGCTGGCAGGGTTTGGCCATGCAAAAACACATCAGCAAAAGTGTTCCCCCAGCAAAGACTAAGAGGGGCTGTTGTATTTTGGGGTTCCCATGGTGGCTCAGACTCTTCAATGAGGTCCCTGCCGTGTCTGACCGCGGAGCAGGAATTTGGAGGACTGAGGATGTACAACCCAAAACGCCCTCTGACAGCCCTGGCGCTGCCCGTGCGGAGTTTAACGCTGGGACCGTGGAGCTTGCCAGGGAGGCAAGGGACCGCTGGGGATAGCCACCCCTGCCCCACTGTGCTGCCCGGGGCCAGCAGCCTGGGGTCAGCAGGAACCAAACAGCCGAGCTCTGGCCGTTTTTCTGACAAATTGTGACTTTTAAGGAAAACAAGGTTCTTGGCTCTTTTTACAAATTTCCCCAGGTCTGGATTTGCAGCCATGCCTTCGTTTTCTGGCTCTTGTGGGGGAGATGAGGGGAGGGGCCTTGGCCGTGACCGGCCCCACCTACCCCAAGGTGGGTAAAACCCGCCGAAACCCCCCAAGGGAAGCAGCTGGATGCGAGCGAAGGTGGCAGCGGCAAAGTTACATGCAGAGCTGCGCTTTAATTCAGCTAAAAGACTCCTGCACAGCCAAATTCTGCCTACAAAGCCTTTAGGAAACAGTTTGCTCCAATTTGCTTCATGGCACATGGAGAGAGCGCTCCAGCTGTGTGCTCAGTGGCCAGATCCCAGCCAGCCCCGTGGCCACCGATGGGGCACGGCTGGACCCGAGCTGGGGGCCACTGGTCCCACACCCACCTCTGCCCGTGGTGCGAGGACCACGGTACACAAGTGAAATTTCACAGTGCCTCTTTCATGTCAGAGCATCACCAAAGCACTTGGGAGAGTTAATAATAGAATAGGAGTGAATTAAACAATGAATAATGGAGAAGGGTAATAGAAATAATAAATAATATATTTACAGACTTGCAGTCCCGCCCCGAGGATGGGGCTGGCAGGTCCCCGCGGCCGTGGGCATGGCCAGTGCCACTCTGTGGCTCGGTGCAGCTTGGCAAAGCCAACCTTTGCCGGAAGGTGCCAGGCCCCACGCTGTGCCTGTGGCTGGGGGGCACTGGTGAACGGCACGGAGGCGTAATCAGGCAGCGGCTCCCAAACGGCGTGGATTAATGCTCCTGAATGGGGCTTGCACGACAGAAAGCCTCTTGCTGAGCCATCTTTTCATGCTCCCTGGCTCCTAAACAACTCGATGTCACTTGGCTGTAATCCGAAAACGTTTTAATGGTGGTTTATTTTCAAAGCAACATGTGCAATAGCAAGGACTGCCTTTCCTCTCCCTGGATAGCTGGCGCGGGCTCAGCGTACGGGGGGAACGAGGGAGAGGAGGGCACAGGGGGGGCAGGGGGGTGACACAGGGGACCCCTTGCCCATCCCACACCTGGTAGTGGGCTGGCGGCAGCGTGGGGCAGCGGGAGGGTGGTGATTGCTGGGACCCCCTTGCCGGCATGCTCCGCACGTTTCCCAGCTGCTCCTGCGCGCCGGCTGCCAGCTGCCGCCGAATCGATGCCGGGGCAGGCGTGTTGGTTTGCCGGGGAGGTGGGTTACGGCTCTCACTGCCGGCACGAGGCTCGTGTGTGGGAAACCTAAAGAATATCCAGGGCTGTGCCGGGGAGGGGAGAGTTGACGCTGCTGGGGTCCCCCCCGGTCCCCGTGGCAGAGCACCCCTGGGGGTTGGCAGGGTGCAGGGGCCACCGTCCCCGAGCAGGGCACGCAGGTGGCAGGCGGCAGCGGGGACAGCGGGGTCGGGCCCGGGGTGGTGATGGATGGGGCTCGGCTGGTGGCAGCCCGGGCGGACGTCTCCGCTGGGCTCCTGTGTCTGCAGGCTGATTTATCGCTTCCTGCGATGGGTCTGTAGGATCGAAGTCTGGATGAGAGCCAGAGGGAGAGTTTTCCCGGGTGCAAGCGTTTGGGAGTGGGTACCTGGCACTGGCACAGACCCCAGGGAACCACACATGCTCTGTATAGGACACCCCAAAATATCGGACTCCATCTCAGAGAGGGCTTCCTGGCTCCCAGGAGCACCGGGGCTGAAAACAGCCTGAGTCCTTGGGGTCTGGCCAAGGGCTTTACCCCCCAGATCTCCCCATGGACCCCCCCAGGGTGGGCTCTGCTGGGCCCTGCCTGCTCCGAGCGAGGCCACTGCCCGCGCCAGCCCCCATACGCTGTGCATGTCCTTCCCTGACGCTGTGCGGGCTCTGCACCGTATCATTAATATATCTGTCACAGGGCAACTTGCAGGCGAGATAATATTGATGTAGCCATTACAGCGCAGGGAGAAAAAGGCACGCTGCTGGTGCTGCAGCACCGGGGGCCTCGCTTGTGCATGGCAGACATTGGTGACACCCGGACCAGGATGATCCCCCCCTCCCTGCTTCTCCTCTGGGTACCACAGGCATGTGCTTCCCTGCATCACCTGCCCCAGCACCGATGCACAGTGCCAGTATCACCATCTTCCACCCCAAAACAGCTTGCTGTGCTGGGGGGGGGGGTACTGCCTCTGCCGCCGGATCCTGCGCTACCTGGGAGAGGAGGAAAAACCACTGGGAACCCTTAAAATAACACACAACTGTTTAAGGATGTGGGATCCGTATTAAATCTTGGGGAAAAGGAGCAATTATCCTGTCAGAGAAGGTGATATAATTTTGGAGAGCTAGTTCTGCAGCTGTAATTTTTTCCCCACTGTTTCTCCCCCGAAGGGATTTACTGGCCAATTATCCATTGGGTAGCGGCAAGGTGCTCGCTACAGGCTCCGTGTGCCATGTGCCATACCCGCGAGGCAGCCCAGTGCTTGGGGACGCAGGCAGCTGCCAGCCCTGCCACGGCTTTGCTTTTCGAGGTCTTTTGCACCAAACATCGCCTTTGCTGCCGGCTGCTGCCCTCAAACCTCTGCCCCGGGGACCTGCAGCGCTGTTGGCTGAGGGGAGGGTGACATGAAGCCAGTGTTCCTTGGGGACATGTGCCCAGGGCCAGCTTTGCCCTCTGGGCAGGGGTGGTTTCACTACCTCCTGTAAATTCCCTGCAGATGCTGGCTGGGTGCATGGGCTGGATTCTTGCCTGCTCCCAGTTCCCTTCTCGCCACAGTGAGCACGGCGCTGTGCCGTGGGAGGAGGCTCAGCAAGCCCAGGGCACCCAGCCGCCACAGGGTGAGCGTCTGGGGAGATGCCGGGGCTCAGTGTCCCTCTGCAGACCATGGAGCGAGGAGCCTGAAGTGCCCTCTCGCCCCGGGAGCTGGCTGGCATGGGTGCTGGCACTGTTGCGGGTGCTGGTGTGGGTGCTGGTGCCAGTGCTGGCACCGGTGTGGATGTTGGCACTGGTGTGGGTGTTGGCGCTGGCACGGGTGGCTGGTGCGGGTGCTGGCGCTGGCGCTGGCGGGCGCTGGTGAGCAGCAGTGCAGGGAGGGTTAAAGCTTCCACCCGTCGGGCTGCTGGGGAACATAATTAAGTGCTAAGTTGTCATTTTTTTTAATGAAGTACCGGAGCTGGAGATTTATAATTGCTAATGAGCCAGAATAATGATTAGTTGTTTTTTAATGAGGGCGATGAGCACTCGAAGGGAGAGAGAGAGACAGGCCCTGCTTTGGCCTAATTATTCTTCCATGATTGTGTGGTGTGTCCAGTAGCCTGGGTTGTCCCTGTCCCCAGCCGGTGGCAGTGGCCCTGCCAGCTCTGTGCCTGTCCCTCGGAGCAGGGCTGTGATGCCATGCCGAGTCCCACGGTCCCTGCCTAGGCACCGGCTTTCGCCAGCAGGAATACTTGGATGGCGAGGACGTCTCTGCGTGGTGACCTCTTCCCGGCATGTTTGCATCGCTCAGGAGCACAGTGGCCGCGGGGATCCCAGGGATGAGCCCCTGCGCTCTGGGGCATCCGTGTGTCCCCAGTGCCTCCCCAGGCTCCTTCTGTCCTTCCCACCCGCTTCCAGCCAAACTCTCCCCGCATCCCTTGGGGCATCGTTCCATCCCCAGCAGGGTGTCCTTGCCCCAGATCCCTGGTGCACCCGCAGCACCGCAGCCCAGCCCTGTGCCGGTGCAGCCGCGGCACGTGTCCTCATGCCCCGTCGGAGGGTGACATGGAGAGCCCAGGGGCTGGGCAGCTGCAGGGGGTTGCTGGCTTTATTGCACATGAACAGCACCGGCACATCTCCCCTAGACCGGCACCAGCGTCGGCCCCTTGCCCCCAGCCTCCCCACTGCCTGGTAGTCCTGGCAGCCCGGTGTGCCTAGAACACACCCGGGAGGTCATGGCTATTTCTGCGGACCAGTCCTGCCCCACGTGCCTCCGCAGGCAGCTGGACCGCCGTGGCATGCGTGGCACCGTGGCTGGGGGGGACCAGGGCACCTGGGTGCTGTGGGACCCTGAGCTCCTCACCCCTTGCCGTGCCCCGGCGTGGGAGCGGGTGCTTGTGGGTGCTGATGGCACCGAGCAGCATCCCATCCCGAGGGAGCACGACGTGGACTGGATCAGAGGGCAAAAATCAGGTAACTAATTAGGTAATGGCAGGTGATTATCTTTAATTAGAGAAAGGGAGGAGTGTGAATAAGGGGGATGGGGAAGATAGAGGCTGCCAGGCTCAGGGAGATGCTGAGCTCCCGGTTAGCCCTGGATGTGGAATCCCGGGATCGCTGAGCCCCCAGCCACCTTGGCTCCCACCAAACACCTGCCTGCTCTCTCTCAAAAAACCTCCCTAATTGCAGCAGAAACCTTGAGAGCTGCTGGTGATTGCCTCTGAAGGATTCATAAATCAGGCAGCAAATAATGGGAGATCTCTGCCATATTGTTTCAAAGAAAATTTTAAAAAAGCCAGTGCGGCAGCTTCATGCCCTGTCTTTTCTACAGAGGTAAATAATTAAGCCATTCTGGGGGTTCTTCAGCTTTCCAAAAGCATCCCCCAGCATGGGGCCCAAATGAAGCCGATGGTGTTGCTTCCTCCAGATGCTACCAGATCCCCCTGGGCAAAGCAGCCGGGACGTGCCTTGGGCTGGGCTTGCTGCTGGTGATGGAGCACATCCCCGTGCCGAGGCCGGCTCCGGCGATGCCGGCGTGGTGGGGTCCCTGGAGCTGCTGCTCAGCCCCGTGGTGATGGCAGAGATGGCAGCAAACGTGCTGCCGGGGGATGGTGCTGGCACCACCTGGCACCCCATCCTGGCAAACAGCATCACCATGCCACTAATGTCACCCTGTGATCCACCTTATTGAGCAGAAGGCGCAGGAGAAAACCCGCCCCACTCCAGACAGGCCCATTAAACCAACGTACACTATTATTTCTCAAAGGTGTAATTAAATTTAATTGTCAATTACTAAGTGGTGATGTGGAATTGACACAAACACCCCCAGCCCGCCGCAGCAGAGGTGAGTGGGTCCCAGCACCAGGACCCCCCCGTGCCCCAGCTTCCCAATCCCCCAAGAAACAAGTGGCTGTGTCTGTTCACGCTGCTCTGGTTTTTGCTACTTCACAAGAGCTGAAATCTGACCTTTTTTAATATACAAGGCTGCGATTTCGGAGCCAGGAGCAGCTCTGGGAGGAAAAGGTGGGAGTGAGTGAGATGGAGGGGGGGGGAGAAAAAGCATCGCAGCCTCCCAGCACGGTTGGCCGGGCGGTGTTTTTGTACCCACCAAGGGCTGGAGCTGAGCTGGTGGCAGGGATGCTCGGAGAAGCATTGGTGGGATGCAGGAGCCTGTCCTGATGTCAGTGGGATGCGGGAGCCTGTCCCAGCGGGGCAGGGGTGAAGGACGGGAGGCAGAGATGGGCAACTGCCCATTTAAAAATAAATGCAAGCTGTCACGCACTCAGGAGCGGGAGCAAAGCGGGGCCAGGCAAAGCAAGCCTGCTTGGAAATTGCAGCTCTGTGCCATGCTGCAGACGAGGTCCCGATAATTGCGCTTTCTTTTCTTCCTTTCTTTCCCTTTTCCCCCCGCTGAGCTGCAATAATTGGGTGCTGTCGCCCGAGCTCATCTGCTGCCGGCTCCCTGAAAGGAGCTCTGCAATTAGCAAGCGTCACCCTGTAATAAAGCCTTTAATATCCACTTTCATGGCTCACACTGCAGTCGCTGAGCCCTGTTCCTGTTCCCATCCCATCCCCATCCTATCCCCATCCCATCCCATTCCATCTCATCCCTATCCCCTTCCCATCACATTCCCATTCCCATCGCCTCCCCATCTTCATCCCAGCCCTACCCCATCCCCGTCACATCCCCATCCCCTCCTCATCCCATCCCCATCCCATCCCTTCCCATCCCCATCCCTGCACAGCCTGGCAAGTGCCGGAGCAGCAAGACACCCACACACAGCACCCATGCCTGCTGCTGTCCATCCAGGCAGCTGCCCGAGACACTGCCTGTGGGCCGGAGCAGCGGCTCCAGCCGTGGTGCAGCCCCTGCCCATCCTCGCCGCTCCACCCAAGAGATGGTGCACCGGCTTGAGCGGAGCCCGGCACCGGGCTGTGCATGGCATCATGGCACAGAGGCCTCAGGTCCGATCCTGACCCACTTTCCAGAGCAAAAAAGTCTCCGCCAGTGTTTCAAAGCCGGCTCCTGCCTGGGAGCCCCGCACGGGGCCGGGGTTCCCAGGGTGCTTTCTAACAAACGCTCACAATAAGGTAATTATGGGAGAAATAATAAATGTGTCAGTCCTGCGAGAAGTGTTTTTACTGGGAGGGAGGGGGCAGCCCTGCCATCATGTCGAGCGTGCGTGCGCTCACCGTACATATTAATTAACTGGGTAAAAAGCTCCCCAGCCCTGTGCTGTGTGCATTATTTATGAACGTCTCAGGGTGGTGGTGACTTATGGGCTCTCCTGCTCTGCTCACTGCCTTGCATTTTCCCTTGGTTTTCTCCCTCTGAGCTGCCGTGTGTCAGTGTGCACCCGGCGGGACCCACTGCTGGCCGCGGCATGGCAGGAGGAGAGATGCTGGGACAGTGGTGGTGGGAGCGGGGTGGGTGAAGCAGCCCACCCCATCGCTGCATGTACCTCCACGGCAGGGCCAGGCAGCATCAGCCGTGGTGCTTGCACCCCGGGGTGCTGCACGTCCCATCCAACACCCAGGGCTGCCCAAGGTGCTTCTCCATCCCTGGGAGACACAGGATAGACTGGGATAGAATGGGATGGGATGGGATGGGATGGGATGGGATGGTGGCTGCAGTGTGGGACCTTCCCTCCCCTCCATCCCACAGGACCACCAGCCCAGGGCTAGACTGCAGCCCCATACCCTGGCAAGCTCCGGCAGAGGTGGGCACCGGCCCCGGCTCTCCCTCCCCAGGCAGCAGACAGCCTGAGAGCCCCACAGCGGGGAACAGGAGTTGGATGCCACTTTATATATCATCGTCTCCCTTTATAGATGGAGTTTTAACCTTCCCAGCTTCTGCTTGGGGATTTATTAGCAGTTTCATTTCCTGCAGCAATAACTCACCACGCTCCCCGGCGTGGGTGGCGGGGCTCCTCTGCACCCTTGAGCAGGTCCTTGGCACCCTGGCAGGGATGGGGCACCTCGTCACCCCCATGCCTGGGTGCCCACAGGCAGGGGTGCCCCCAGGACCCCGTCCTGCAGAGTTGCCTTTTCCCTGATATCATGCCAATGAACAGCCGGGTCTCCTGCCTGCGGGCAGGGATGGGGGCTGTGGACCCCTCCCTGTATCACTGATGGTACAGGGACAGGGATGGGGAGGGGGACAGGGGTGGCTTTGCTGGCGCTGGTGGCAAAACCCCGTCCCCAAGGTCCTTGGCTCGGCCTGTTCGCGTTCCCACACAGACCTGACAGCCAAGGGATTTTCATTCCCCAAAGGATTTTCTTAATTAGGAAACTTCACAGCTCGCTATCGCGCACACACGCACACCCACTCATCTCCATCTCTTCAAAGGCTCTGCCCACCCACCCTGCCGCAGTGCTGCGGGCTGGCACGGAGGCCCGACCGGCAAGGGGGCATCGCGGCAGCATTGCGGCAAAGAGGGAGCACAGACCCTCTCCTCAACCCCCTGTGTGGGGACCCTGGTCCCCCCAGGGCTGAGCCCAGGGAAGAAAGGACGGGGCGTGTTCCTGGCCCCTGAAGTTCGCTTCCCTAATGAGGTCTGTGCTAAGACGATTAAGAAGAACTTTAGTGATGGGTTTTATAATCCTGCCTGAAAGGGAAACACGCCTCTGCTTTCCTTCCCCTGCCCTGTCTCTCCTGTCCCCAGTGGAGATGTTCCTGCCTGATGACCTCATGCCGACCGACGTCCTCCCCGGCACGGTTTTGCCCATTCCTCAGTTGGGTTTGATCCCGGTGCTGCCCATGGGGCCGGGGCTGGATGGCCGTGGGCGAGCGATGCTGATGCTCGCAGTGTCTGGATGCACCGGGGAGGCAAGACATGGTTCAGTTGCTGCCCTGGTGCAGCAGCGAGCTCGCATGCATCCTCCTCCGGGTGGGTTCCGAACCATTCAGGCTGCCAGGAGCTGGCTGCAGCGTGGCGGGGACGACGCAGGGAAGGTCAGCGAAGATGCCCGCTAGCATCGGGTGAGCATCACGCGTACCCGCCATGCCTGCACTGTACCCGCCGTGCCTACACCATACCTTCGCTGCACCTGCACCGTACCTGCCATACCTGCACCATACCTGCCATGCCTGTGCCGTACCTGCAGTCCTGCGGCAGCGGCACGTAGGCGCAGGGCACATTTCCCACAGCCTGTTGAGCGCATTGCAAGGGAGGAATTGATCCCTGCTGTTTCATTTATTAGATGGTGTAATACCACAGAAACCGTTTCCACAATATCCCAAACTAAATCATTTATTCTTGACAAAAATCCAATAAAGAGCTCAGTCCTTCTCCATAGGCAGATAAAGCCCAGATTAACGGGACTGCCTAGATCAAAAAAAAAAAAAAAAAAAGAAAGAAAAGGAGGAAATGCTGGGAAAATGAGTTCGGGATGTGGAAGAGACTTCTTCCACCTTCTCGCTTTCCCAAGGCTGCTGCAGCTCAGGGTTTTATTACAAAAAGCCACCTAAGTATTACAGGCTAATCCGTAAATCCCAGCCTAGTAAAATATGTGATGGATTTTGTAAATTGTGCCCTTTACAAATCTGATTGAACTTTTTTTTCCCCTGCTAGTTCCCTTTTCTTCTCCTTCCCCCTCCTCTCCCGGGGAATTATTTCTCTCCTTGGGGACCATGCTGCCTTTTGGTGACTGTGTCCTGGCCCCGCTCCTCCTCCAGCCTGACCTCCTAGTCCCTGTTTGCAACCACTCGATGGTGGGAGTGACACGGCAGCAAGCCTGGACCGTGGCAGGGACGATCGATGGGAATGGGGATGGTGATGAGGATGGGATGGGGATGCGGAGTCCACCCATGGCCCTGTGGCTGGAGCTGGTTGCCTACATTATTAATTGCTCCTTTCCCCATCCTGTCCTTGCAGCCTGCTGGCAGCCGGCTGCGCGGAGGCAGGAAGGTGGCTGGAAACGCCGAGCCCCGTGGGTGACTCCCTCCTCGTCGCCTCAGCCTGATTTTAGGGCTTTCTGCCTTCCCCAGGGTGGGCAGAGAGGACTGGTTACCCCTGGGGACTGGCATCATCTGGTTGCTCCCCGGTGCTGGCCAGGGCAGGGGCACCCGTGCTCCCCCCACTGTGGTGGGGTCACCCCGAGCCAGCGGGACTGGGAACCAGGCCCTGGGGGAGGCTGTTGCTGGGTCAGACAGGGACCGTGTTGTCTTTGGCTCGTCCTTGGAGGCTGCCGAGGGACTTGGCTGCCCAGTTGGACTATAAATCCTGGGTGTCAGATGTGGTGCGGGTCAGTCCGAAAGCCCTGCGTGGCCGGGGACTACGGAGCATCGCCAGCCCACGCAGTGCCTCCCAGACACACTCGAGCTCCTCAGGGTGCTGGGATGTTCCTCAGGGCTGGGATGGGCTGTGAAGCCTGGAAATGGGATTTCATACAGCCATCCCTTTGGGGCAAGTAGTGCAGCCCAGCATTGCAGACCCCCGCCCCCAAAAACAGAGCATATTTCTGCCCAGGAGGGGGATAAACTTGGGCAGGTCTTTCCTTTTTCCAACGTTATTTCCTAGTTCTTTATTAAAGCAAGATGTTGCTGGCAAAACTCACTCTCCCTTCCTTGTTTTTCCATCAAATTATTCTGCAGAGAAACATCTGGCGGCAGCTAACGAACGGGCTATTCCTGTCTGTCGCGGCGGAGATGCTGATTTCCCTGCAGTGGCCAGGGGCAGCTGGCAAATGCCACCTGCCATCGCAGTGCCTGTCATCCCTTGCCGCTGGGTGACATGGGTGCCAGCGAGGACGAGGACCCGCTAGCATCGTGCCCCACGAAGCAAACTGGGAGCTGGGAAGAGGAGAAACATCTGCCACGTCTTTCGTTTGACTTCGTTCCACTTTGAGCTGCTTTTTCTTTTGGTTTAAGGGTAACGCTGAGGCTGATGGAGACCTGGGATCAGATCCCGGATCCGAGCTGGGCTCCAGCTCTCGGCAGCCAGAGCTGAGTCCAGATCTCTGCCAAAGGCTCAGATCCTCCCGAGATGGCTCAGCAGCAGGGGTGTTTGGGGGGTGATGTGCACTGAAGCCCCCACCCCCCCAGCCTGGCCTGGGCTGAGCACTCACCAGGCTGGATGCCTTCACCCCCAAATTGTGCCTTGCAAAAAACCCAATGGGATGAGTTCACCTTGTAAATCTGGGGTATCTTAATTACTCTTGAAGGAAGGAGGGCTGTGTTAGTGCCCAAACGTCTAGTGAAGGGTGCCTGAGCTCCTGCGGGTGCTGGCTGTGGGGACAGCGGGGGCAGGGCCGTGCCTCAGTTTCCCTAATACCAAACAGCACTGGGGTTGGGGCAGCTGGGAGCCGTCCAGCCCTTCCTTTCCTCCAAAAACCCACCCCAGTGATTAAACACGGGCGTTACATGTGCTTGGAGCCAGCACTGGTGGATGCTAGGCGGTAACCATGGCAACGGCCAGGTTTCTGTTTCCTTGCCCTTGCCAGTCACCTTGAGATGCCACCATGTCCCGGTCACCAGCCGGGCACGCTGCATCCCCCCACGCTGCTCCCACCGCCGGTCCCTGAGCTCCTCTGGCACGTGTGGCAGAGGGATGCGGTGGCAGCAGGGCTGCACTGGGGATCACTTTCCCCACCCTGGCGCAAGGACCGGATCCAGGCATCCAACACCAGCCAGGCTGTGCTGGGGCTCCCGGAGCTCCCACCACCCCTGGGGATAGAAGCCAGCACTATGGGATGGAGGAGGGAGCCTCACGCCACTGCTCCACCACCACATCCCCGGCGCTGGCAGCATCCCTGCCCGGCAGCGCCGGCGGAAGGAGCCCCACGAGGCGCACAAAGCAACATCTGCAAGCGCTTAACCACGCAGCCGGCCCGGCCCTTCCCGAAATAGCTCGCTGGGGTGGGCTCCCATGCCAGCACTGATGTCATTTGCTTTTATTTCCCTCCCGTCTGCTCCTTCCCCACTGGAGCCACGATTCACTTGTCAGCCGTGCTCCTTGCCGAGGGCTTTGCTGCCGCAAGCCCGGCCTGTGCCAGCCTAGCCGGGGCACCACTGAATGATGGTTCCTGGGGGCCAGCCCTGCTGTGGAGGGACTGGGTGGGTCCCAGTGCTCTGGCGGTTGCGATGCCATCGGAGGCTCCTCATGGCCCTGGCTGGAGCCAGGACGAGCCCTTTTTTCTCCAGCAGTGTGGGTGCTGCAGGGAAACCCAGGCTGTTGGCTGCTGGCTGCTCCACGGTTGGGAAATGGCAGCAACCAAGGGGGATCCAGGGGCCCCCACACCTCTGGCTGTGCCTCCACACCTCCGGGAGCCCTAAGGAGAGGGGATGCCCTGGCTGTGCCCCGGCACGTGGCTCTGGCACTGCAGGGCTTGCCGGCTGGGGTACCACCAGGGCATGTACCCACACCACCGGGCAGCTCCCTGGGGCTGCCGATGCCTTCGCACCGCACAGTGCAGCCAGCCCCGGCCCCTCTCCATGCACAGGGGGTTAACTTGGCCACCACCGTGCAAGCAGAGACAGGGCCCGGCACCGAGCCAGTCCGGCAGACAGGAGCCATCCAGCTGGCTGCAGCCCCTCGCCTGGCTCCAGCACCAGCACATGCCTCCGGAGCAACGTGTCTGTGCAGCGCCCGCCAGCACAGCCGCCCGACCTGCTGGGGCCTCCGCTCCATCTCTCCTGCCACCTCCCTGCCAGCACCACAGGATCCCACCGTGAGGGTCCGGTGTCACCTTGGGCTGGGGGGTCACGGAGGTGCAGGCAATGTGGGGCAAAAGCTCATGGAGAAAATGTAGCCTGCCTCTGCTTTGTGCGTGGGGACGTCAGGGCATGGCACAGGGACCCAGCCGGGGTCTGGCACAAGGGGAAAGTGACACAGCGGTCGGGCGTTGCATCCGTCCGATCTCGGCAATTTTTCAGTGCTGTAAATCGCTGTTGCAGCTGGACGTCTCTTTGTCACCGTGTGTGCCGCTGGGACACTCGGGCAGCGCATCCAGGGGGGATTGTGGCACGGCAGAGCGAACAGCAGGCCGTTGGGTTTGCCAAGCGGTTTGCAGGAGGAGCGAGCTCCGCCGGGCACAGCCTGCGTGCCGTGCTGGCGTCTGCCAACCGCAGCCACTCCTGCTCGGCGATGAGGCTTCGTTCGGAGATTTACTGCCTCTCATGGAAAAATGGGTGGAGTGGGAGGACGCCTCCTCATACAGCCAGGGAGGAGCTGGGGGGGGGATTGGTCCTGGCTGTCTTGTTCTCTCCAGTTTCCATTTCTGTGCCTCACAGCGACACAGGGGACCCCCACGTCCCCTCGGTCACCTCGGGGGATGCGCGGGCTGGGATGATGACCCTGTCCCCTCCATCCCCCCAGCTCAGCACACTGCCCGTGCCCACTGCCCACTGCACCGCTCCGAGACATGCAGGTTGCATCCCCCTGTCCTCCTCCGCTGCAGGAACACATGGCACCATGTCCTCAAATAATTACTTCATTATGAGCTAATTACTGCAATTAGCTGAGCAGTGCTCCTGCAAGTGCCTGCTGGCCTGTGCATGGCAAGTCGCGTCCCCTGCAGCCCTGCAGCCCACGGTGGTGGCACCACCAAGCGTGGCCCGCATGGACCTGAGGATGCTCCGCATAGCTCGGGGGGCTCAAGCTCAGCACCCTGAAGGGAGCTCAGTCACTGGGGGCCCCCGAGGCAGGCGTATGGGTCCAAGGGGCTGCTGTTCCCTTCTGACCTTTAATGGCTTTTCTCATCTGCTGCATGCCCCCAGCACCACATGCCCCCAGCAGCTCCATGGCTCTGCCGAGCGGGAATGGGGCAGGGGAGGTGCCGGCGGCTCCCGCTGCTCACCCATGTTTCATCTTTAATTCCTCCCTTGGGCCTTCTCCCATACACAACATGAGAGATGAGAAACGGAGACGGCTCCAGCCCCAGGGACTCCAGAGGCCTCGGGGTAGCTCCTCTCCTGCACCCAGCAGCACTGGGAGTTGCGCTGGCCCTGGCGAGGTGCAGCAGCCCAGAGGCCACGGTGACGGGCGCATTCACCCTTTGCCTTCGGGCTGGTCTCACAAAGTTGCTCTGCTCAGCAGGAAAGAGAGCCCAGTCTGGAGAGAGACAGAATGGGACCCAAGGGGCTGGGCAGCACAGGGGATGCTGCAGGGATGGGGTGTTGGCGGTGGGGGACACGCTGCGGAGCAGCTGCCTTTGAGTCCTTTCAACTGCTGACGTGTGCTGTCACGACGGAGCGTGTAATTGGGACGCGCTGCAGCGGCGCGGCAGCATGTGTCCCTCCGGCTCAGCTCAGCTCGCCTGGTGCGTGCCGCTGTGCTGGCGGGGGGGCCGGCCGGCTGACAGGATGCTGTCCCATAATGGGCTTATTTGCTTTGCTTTGTCACTGGCTGCTCATACAGGGATCGCTTACGGTGACACAAGCCGTGGGTGGGTGCCACCTCCGCGCTGCTGAATGGGGGTACCCCTACTTGCCAGCACCCGAAGCTGCTGCGGGGAGATGGGGTGCAGTGGGCGCGGAGCCGATGCGTGCCCATCTGTCCCCCAACAAGGGGAAGCATGCAACAGGCCAGGGCAAAGGGGGATGCAGAGGCCCCATCCTCCATCGTCACCCTGGTGTCGACACTGTCCTGGTGCCGCCGTGAGAGCCAGGAGCACTGGCGACAGCCGTGTCCCATGCCAGTGGTTGTGCTCAGCCCCGCTGTCATCGCCACTGCCTGAGCCACGGCTGTGCTTTTGAATAAATGAAGTGCGAGCAAAGCGTCTGCCTAATGGCACGATGACAAATGTGTACGGAAACCGGAGGGAAAAGGGAACGATTTGAGGGATTCAATTATTTAACAGAAGCTTGTTACTGGTATGCACCGGGGAGCCCACGCCAGCATGGCCCCAGGCTCCGGCAGGGGGAGGCGTGGGGTGTCCCGGGGTGCCCTGTGGGGCGTTGGGGACCGCAGCTCAGCTGGGCTGAGACCCTGCCATGGGGAATGGCGACACGCAGGGTGGGGGTCTGCAGGAGCTGGTGGCCGGGTGAAGGTGGGCAGCGTGAGGACAGTACCGGTGCATGGCTGGGAAGCGTTTCGGGGGAGCAGGAGGGATTCATTCGCACCTCGCCTGGCCCGGCAGCGCCCTGCTAGAGAGCTGCAAATGGACTCGGCAGGAGCTCGCCGCCCTGCAAAACCCTCTTGTGCTCAGCTGAATTGGTGGTGGCTGAACACGGCGCAAGGCCCGATCCTGCTTGGTTGGGAGCCGTGGTGCAGGATGGCTGATCCAGCCCTGGTGATGACAGAGTTTAATATCACATGAGTCAGGACCAGACCTCATGGAGGGGGATGTCCATTTAAAATTGATTTAAGCCAGTCCCACTGTCCCCAGCACCCAGAGACGTGAGTCCCCATGGCCTGCCCATGGGCACTTCTGCATGGCACAGGGAACAAGGGGCATCGGCTGCCTGTCCTTGCTGTCTCTACTGGGTTCCCCTCTATGGGCAGCAGCAAGCTGGGGACTCAGATGGGTCCATTCTCCCTTTAGGGGTCACAGTGGCTATGGGGACCTCCAGCTCCATCCTGCACTGTAGCCAGATGGGGCTGTGCCACGTCCTTGGTCGTGGGTGCCAGGGGCCAAGCCCAGCACTATGGACCAGTGCGCATCACCCCCCCACCCCATGCAGCCGGTGGTGACAAAACCTGGCAGGGGGACGAGAGCGTGTAAATGCGGGCAGGCACTGGCAGGGGATGCGGGCTCCAGCAGCCAGCTCTCCGTGCATGCCCAGCTGCTCGCTGCGCTGCCTGGGGACCGCTCGCTCTTAGCTTGCATATGCTGCGAGGCGACGCGCTTTATTCTCCTCCAGCCTCCTTTGGCTGCGAGTGGCCGGGCTTGGGCAGAGGCTTGAGTCGGGATGCTCAGGTCTGGCACAGCCTACGGTCCCTCCGTCGCTCCCTTCCCCTGCAGCTCTGTGGTACAGGAGCAGACCCTGCCTGGGCCTGAGCCCCGGTGGGACGCCGGCATCCTCCACTTGAACACTTAATCAAGAAAGCAAATGCGACCATGACACGGTCATGCTGAGCAGCATCCACTGCCAAAGCCGGGTAGGGCAGAGCATCCCTCCCCATCCGGCTCCTCTGTAAGAGCCACTGCCCATCCCAGCACATCAAAGGACCCTGATGTGAATTTATTTGGGGCCTTTGTGCCAAAGCAGCCTGTACCTCTCATGGCCGCAGATCTCCCAGCGCCGCTTCCCCAGCCCTGCCAGGAGCAGTTGCTCTCAGCAATTCCAAGACTTCGGCCCTGGCGGCAGCCAGAAGGAAGCAGCTGTTTGCCAGAGCCTGGCAGTGGGCAGCCATGCCGCAGCCTGTGCCAAGCCGGGGAGCCGCGGAGGTGAACAAGCCCTTGCTAATGTCGGACCATTCTCCACAGGAACGGCAGGGCTTGTGGATGCCAACATTTGCTGAGTGTGAAACTCGTGCTTTCTGGTGCCTGCTCTGAACAAGCAGGCTTAGTGCCAGGGTGTGGGTTTCTGGGGACCTCTTTGCAGGTCCAAAGTGCCCCATGGATTAGGTGCCACCTCGGAGCCCCTCGGTCTCAGCCTCCCCCTCCCTGGGGTCCCTGCAGAGCTGCAGCCAGCGAGTGGCTGTTTGGGGAGAAGAAAAAGCACAGCATCAATCAGAGCGGGGAGCGAGAGCAAAGCTGGGTGATTTAGGTGACCGGTCACCTCTGTAACCAATGATGAGCTGTGAGTTGAGGAGAGAGAAATAAGAAGGTGACACAGGATGGCGTCTGTTTGCACAAACTACTTTATCCACAGAGGGGATCCAGCACCCAGGGAAGTGATAAATCCCCCTCGCCACGGCTGTGCGCTCAGATGAGATGGCTTTTGAAGGAAGGCAGCAGCTCAGCTGTGAGTTACTGGCTGGGGAGCACTCATGCCAGCTCGTGTGGGACCCCAGGGATGCCACGTCTCCGGTGTGGGACCCCAGGGATGCTGGGTCTCCGGCACAGACCATGATGGGGAGGATGGCTGCAACCGAGATGTGCAGGGGTCCCTGCAGTTCACAGCCCCCTCCTGTCCCACGCCGGTGCCACGTTGTAACGCCTTGCAGCTGCACCATGCAGTCCCTCCTCTTCCCCGCAGCCCTTCCATCTTCTTCAGCTCTCATTTACAAACAGGCTGCAGCCCAAGATGGGGAAGGAGGAGGAAGAGGAGGCACCGGAGCCGGGTGTTTCATTCCTGCACACCTCTTCCCGCATGCCAGATGGGCAGAAGCAAATCATCCATAATTGTTTATCCAGAAGCGATTCTGCAATGCAATGAGTCACCTTCCCCCGGTGGTTCCGGCTCCGGGGCCGGGGGCTGGAGATGGGGGTCCCGGGAGCAGAGGTACCCCCGNGGACCACTGGGCAGCGATCCCCCTCCAGCTCCTTTCCCCTCTCTCCCATGCCTGATGCTGCCGATGCTGCACGCCATCCTCCGAATGGGTCCTTGGCCATGGCCAAGAGTGACATGTGCTGGTGTGATGGAGAGGCTGTGGCGCTTTCAGGGACAATTAAACACTGGCAAAATAAAAGCAGTATAAAGTCCATGGGCAGGCTGGGAGGCACGTGCTGCCTCAGTGCCGTGGCCAGAGCATCGTTTTCCCCCATTGCTCTGGGTTTGCATTTCTCTGCTTGCCTTCGGTGGTGCAAATTTCCCATCCTTTCATCTAAGCACGTGAGCTGCCCGCCATCCCTGGGCCCTGATGCTCACGTACCTGAGCCCGGCAAACGATTTACACAGAGATGATGTACGACCTGCTTGCTCATCTAAGTTTGAGGCTGATCCTGTAGCTGAGATGTCTCTGCAGAGAGCAGTGCTGGCTGGGAGGAGGGGGGTTCCTCGCAGGCTCGCTTTTCCACTGGCTGCTGGATCATGCCACTCGGGACGCAGCTGGGACACGGCAGCGATGCTTAGATGCTGGAAGTGTCTTTTATTTTTGTTCTTTAAATGAAGGCTTCTTTAAACAGCCTCACAAATTGATCCCTTGTCACCCATCCCCTGCCCCTTACCCACCCTGCTGTGGGTAATGGCAGGTAAATGGATCCCCAGGTCCTGGGCAGCAGCGGGGGCTCTCCTGTGTGCAACACGTGTGTGTCCAGAGCCCCTCCACACCTGTGTGCACGTGTGTTGAGCTTGCTGTACATGTGGCTGCGCATCAGTATTTCTGAGTGTGTATACTCGCCCTCGCTGTATATATGGGTGTGCATAGCTTTATGACAACTGAAATGGAAAAGACAATTGGATGTCAAAACCTATCCGAGGAGCCCATTTATACCCACCGACTTTTATGGGATTCCCACTGATTGATTCAGGCTCCATAAAACTTCCTGCAGCAGCTCCCACCCCTCCCAGCCGGCCCTGCCTCTCTTCAGTAGATTGACTCTTTGCCTGCAGTGGGATTATATCCAGCATCCCTGGATATGCAGCTTCTTTCCAGCTCCCCGTCGGAGCCACTCCAGATAAGGGATGCGGCACATGTGCCGCCGTGCCATCCATCACGCTGTCAGAGCAGCAGTTGGGCTGGGGGCTGAGAGCTGTGGCCAGATCCTGCACTCGACCTCCCGCCACAGCTTTCCCTTCTGAGTCAATTTTTTCTCCTTGCAGAGGTGAACTTCACACTCCGCTGACGGTCTCCAAGTGACAGCCCTCGGTGCCACCAGTCCATTCAAGGCAGGAACCGGCCTGCTTCATGCTGTCCCCAGCGGGACAATCCATCTCGGCACTGGCCCGCATCCTGCACTGGTGCCATGCGGCACAGCTCCCCGCACCGAGCGGTGAGGGTGCTGCTATGCTGGAGGGTCGAGGCAGAGAGTGGCGGGGAGACACGGGGCCACGGTGAGGCCGGCGGTATGTGCTGGAGGGACAGGGAAGGTCTTGCCTGCAGCTCATCAGCGGTAATTATTGCAGGTCCCCTCGTGTGCCATGGGCAGCCGGCGGCTGGGGGAAGGCATAAATCTGTGTGTCGGCACAGGTTCGTCATCACCAAACCCGAGCGGGTCTCCGGGAGCTGGGAAGGACAACCCAGCCAGTCGGGAACGGGACGGGGACATGGGGCTCTGCTCCCCCCACGCCTGCAGCGAGACTGGTCCCTGCTTTTGGAAAGTGCTGGGGGCTGTGGGTCCCGCCAAGGGCAGGAGGTGGCCATCAGCCCTGGCATGCAGCCGTGCCCAACAGCAGCCAGGACGAACCAGCCCCCTGTACCATTCGATGTGCGCAGCTGCAGAGATCCCCCTTAGCTGTGCAGACAGCACCGGCGCAGAGCAGGCAGGATCGGTGTCTGTCCCCGGGGAGGGCACGGCCAGGGGCTGGTGCAGGTCACCATGTGTCACCAGGAATCACGCGATGCTAGTGCAAATCAGGTGCAGATGGGTGCAGAGCTCAGCACAGCCCCTGGGACTTGTTCAGTGGGTGCTGGCCCAGCACCCGTTGCACTGTGCTGGCCCTGTGCGTGTGTCTGTGTTGGCAGCGGGGGGAGTCTGTCCTGGAGGAAGGTGATGGGAAGACCTTCCCCAGCATCCCCGGAGCCACTGGCACTTGTCGGAGAGACTCAGCCAGCAGCCGCCCGCCAGCACTCTCCTTTCCATGGCTGAGCACACTGACCTTTCCCAGCGCTTCCCGGCTCAGCCCCCAGCCGCCGCTCCTGCTGGCTGCCGGCTTCGGCACGGGTGGGAGGCAGGGGGGNCATCCAGCACCTATTAATATTTATACCTCCGGGTGTGCGGTGAGAACTTGGACGCAATCAGGACACTGCAATTACTACATCGGGACAGACAGTGGGTTGCTGGCAATGTGTCCAACATGGCGGTACCTGTGACACCAGGGAGTGATGGTGGCAGATGAGGGTGACAGGCAGAGTCTGGTGTTCCCACTCCCTGCAGAGGATGGAGGACACTCCCAGGACTTCCAAGATTTGGGCTGAAAAGGCACAGTGCAGCCTTCCTACCGTGCTACCGGCTTTCAAGAGCGGGGAAGGGAGGTTATCCCACCGCCCTGCATGGGCATGCAGTTGTTGTGTTGCAAGTGCATTGCTGTAGTGTATCCGTTGCATTGCCATTTTGTTAACCGTTGCATTGCCATGGTGTTGCCGTTGCATTGCCCTTGTGTTACCGTTGCACTGCTGTACCACTTTCATAGCGTTACCCTATCGTTGCCACCACGTTGGTGTTGCACAGCCCTGCATCCAGCACAGCCCCAGGAGCACGCTGGTTTGATAGGGTGTCTGCCTCTCAGCCTTTCTCTGAAGGCTGAACGCCACAGAGGTCTCTTATCCTGGTGACTTTTCCTTGCTGCAGCAAAGCCTGGTCGAGGAGGTGGGACTGAGTGCAGGGGCTGGGGCTGGGCTTCTTCACATCGGTCCGGGCATTGAGCTCGGAAAGCTGAGGGCTGCCCAATATATTGCTCTGCTCCCAGTACAGCATGTCCCTGGTGTCATGGGAAGGGCAGGCACACGCCGGCTCCATCGCAGCAGCGCACCTTTGCAGGGAGATGTGTTCCCACCCCCTTTTATAAAAAGCAATGCTCCTGTAATAAAGAATTTAATAACCCGCTGTGCCTGTGTGGATAGAAAACTCATTTGTTTAATAGGCAGCAGTTTGGCTTTGTCATGTTCATTTAGTTTTTAATGACGCACAGTTGTGCCAATATTGATTTTAGCTTATAGGGACTCAAAAAATTTACTATCTGGAATTATCTGAAACGTAGCCGTTTTATCTGGCAGGCAGGAAGATGGATCTCTCGCCGCCTCGCTCCTGGCCGGCGTGATGGCACAAACCATTTGCAAAAGGCTCCACATGATCCCGCACCGGTCCTCCTCTCACCCACGGCACATGGCGGCAGCCAGTATTGCTGTGCCAGACCTCACCCGGCTGAGCTCTCCCACCTATGGGCATGGGGAAACTGAGGCACTGGGGGGGGGGGGGGGGGGTGCTTCCCCCAAGTCAACCTTTGCCTGTGAGGCTTGGGCTGGGAATTGGACCCAGCAGTCGGGTCTCTCCGGCTGTATTCCATGAGGCCGTTTGGTGTGGGAAGAAATGCGTCGGTGGAGCAGCCCTGCAGCACAGACCTGCCCCATCACCCCGCTGCCGAGCGGCCTCCGCTTCCTTCGCTAATTTTTAATGAGTCAGCAGCTCTCGCACAGCCCGTCCCCCCCTCTGCACGGGGTGACAACTGACAGCAAATCCCATCGACGGCCCCTTATTGAGTGTAATTACTCAGCAGGAACCAGCCGGAATCCATTTCCCGAGCGTCTGTGTGCTCCCCGGCTCTCCCTGGGGTAACGTGGGGCGATGCTCGGGGTGCAGTGACCCCCGGCGCTGCCCCCCATCCCGCCGGCCCTGGGAGCAGTTGGAGACCCGAGAGGGAGCCCAGCAGAGCTGGCTGGAGCAGCAAACCCAGGAGGTCCAGTGGGCTCAGCGTGGGGAGGGGGCTGGGCAGGGACACTCCTGCCTGGGTTCCCCCACAGTCCCAACCCCAACCTGATTTTTTTGCCCCTCAGCACGGAGTAATTCACTTTTGGGTTTTGCTGCTGCTAACAGGATTGATTGAGGAGCTTGTAATTACATCTCCCTAAGATGTCTCTGGGGCTTTGTGGGAACACAAGCCAGGGACCGAACGGCTGATGTTTGGGGGGGGACAAGCTCTGGGAGCCCCGCAGAGCCCCACATCCCCTTTCCCCGGTCCCACTTGCACCCACTCCCCTTTGCCAGTTCAGCAGTTCTGCGGCAGCTGGTTCTGCCAGGCACCGGTGATCACCCGTGCACCCTGTGCTCGGTGTTATTCATTATGCAAGTATATAAATATATTATTTACCATTTCTCCTATTATTATCCATTATTTATCACCTAATCTTGTAGTGCTGGAAATCAGCGCAGCACCTGAAGCACCCTGTGCTGGGAAACTGCCCGCCGGATGATGGAGAGCCCCTGCAATATGCCAGGCTGGAGTACCGAGGCCGTGGCCAAGCTGAGTGGGCACGGCGAGGCTGGGGTGTGTGGGGCAAGGACACGGCAGGTCAGTCTCCTGCCACCCTCTTGATGGCCCCGGGGAGCAGCTGGCCACTTTGGGGGCATCTCTGTGGCTTCCTAATTATATCACATCAGGGACTGTGTGTGCTGCAGCCCACCGTGGGCAAGGAGGCAGCAGCCCCCTGCCCTTGTTCCAGGCAGGGGCCTGATCCTGCAGGCAGGGATGGCAACCGCCAGTGAGGATCCTGTCCCGCTGTTGGGGATGGGGCTTCCTCCTTCCCTCGGTAACAGTGTAGTAAGCGGGGAAGCCGTGGGCTGGGGGCTGCAGTCACTCCCTGCACACACCTGGAGGGGTTTAACCTGCAGGTGGGTTAAATCCATGGGCTTAATGCAGAGGAGTTAAATGAGCCTGACCTGGCAGAGCTGGGGGGAGGGTGGTGGTTGGAGGTTTTGTGTTGCTGCTCTGGAATGCTGGGGATGTCCAGCCTTGTGCTGGGGCAAGGAGATACTGGAGCTGGCCCTTTCTGAGGGGGATGAACCACGAGCAGATGCTGATGGGGGACAGGTAAGAGGGGCTTTGGGCTCTGCTGCTTTTCTGCTTCTGCTGGTTTTGTGAGCTTCTGCTTGCAGGCACCCTGAGCTGTGGGGTGTGAGCAGTGCCCAGGGCTGCAGTGGGCACACATGTACCTGGATGTGGTGATTGGAAAGGCAGAGGTGCTGGGGTGAGCGTGAGCAGATGTGATATGTGCTCCTAAAAAGTGAGCTGGTGTCTGCCCAAGTCCTTTGATTTTGTCTGGAGTGCCCAGCAAAAAAACCCTTCTGCTGGGACATGCAGGGAGCTGGGGATTGGAAATGAGTCTATTGCAAATGCTCCAGCCAAGGGGAGTGGAGCTGGGGGGGCTCCTGGCACCCCAAGCCTGGCCCTGGCTGGGGTATGGGGTTCAGCAGCGAGTGCCTTTAAAACCTCAACTCCTGGAAGTGTGTGATTAAGTGAGAGTCTTGGATCTGGCCCCTAGCAAACCCGGCTGGTCCCCAGCTGCTCTTCTTGAGAAATGCTCGGGAAGGTGGCCTTTAAATGTTAAGAAATCATGTTAAAATGAGCCAGAGCCTTAGTTTAAATTTTTAATCTTCTGATTTAAAAATCAGCCTTGAGGCCTGGGCTGTTGGCAGGGGCTGGTGCTGCTGAGCAGGCATTTCTGTGATGGTGGTCTTGGGGTGTGGGGTCAGCGCTGAGCTTGCTGCCACGAAGCCAGCGGTTGCACCTTTACCCTGCCAGCACACAGTGGAGCCAGCTTTCCCTGTGGCCCATCCTGGGGGCTCCTCTTGGCTCTTTGCAGCTTGCAAAAAAAGCAAAACTCAGCTTTGCAGGGTGGTGGAGGAGCAGTTGCTCTCTGAGAGCTGTGGGGCTCCTGGTCCCATAGCTGTGGCTTTGGGTTGCTTTACACTTAAAAATGCTTCTGCTCCCCAGTACCTGTGGCCTTGAAGATGCTCTGGAGCAGGATTTGCCAGGGTGAGCCCCCAGCTGAGGGAGGGCTGTGGGTCTGGAGCAGCAGGAACAGTGTTTCCTCCCACTGTGGGGTTCACAGATGCTCTTTCCTGGAGCAGCATGCACGGATCCAGCTGGGATCCCCAGCCTCCTGCTTTTTGCATGGGGGAGATGGCCCCCCTCCTCTGTTGTGAACGGCTCTTGTTGTGCTGCCCTGAGCTTCTCTGCAGAGCTGGCCATGCTGTGGGAAGGCTGATAAAAGCTTTGGGCTGGAGCAAAGGCTCTGTTCATGCCAGCTTCCCTGGCAGAGGATGGCTGCTGGGATTAATGCCTCCTCTCTGCTTGCCGGTGGAGGGAAAGGTGTGCAGCCTGTCTCAGGGTGCTCAATTAGAAGCAGTTTAGAGCAGGTAAAAGAGCTTTAATGCCAGCACTGTCTGCACAGCAGTGGGTTTGGGAGGCCCCAGCCTGGTGTTTAGGGGCAATGAGGGGTGGTTGAGCTCTGTGGAGACAGGGCTGAGCCCCCTGTCCCAGTCCCTGTGTCCCACCCCAGGGAGGTGGGAGCACTGGGCAGGGCTGCTCCTTCACTGTCGGCAGTGCTGGCGAAGCCCCTTGGGCTTGGTGCGTGTTGCTCCTGGGGAGATGCTGCTGATGTGGTCCACAGCACGATGGGCACTGCTGAGGGGGTCTGGGGAGGGTCAGGGCTGCCTGGGACCCCCCATCTGCCCCAGGGGCTCGTTGAGAACATGGACCTGTTTGACAGTGGGGACCTGTGGGTGTGGAGGTGGAGCAGAGTTGTGGCAGCTGTGGGCAGGTCTCCTGGGAAGTGTCTGGCTGTTCTTGGCTTGTTCCCAAACCACTGCTCTCCAAGGAGAGAGCCAGATCCTGCTCAGAAATGGGACTCCTGTAACTGTTGCTGGGGAGATGCTGTTGCTCTGCTCTCTGCCTGCTCGGAGCCTCCCAGCTCTGCAGCCCCAGCATGGAGCATGGTCTTGCTCTGGGCTTGAAGGAAGATCTTAATTGGACCAAGAATCCCCAAGCAGCTGATGCTGGGAGAGAGCTGTGGGCTGGGAAGAGGAGCTGAGCTAGCAGGAAGGAGAGGGCTTGCTCCTGTTGCTATTCCTTCTCTCAGTATTTTTCTGAAGACATCAAATATTTAAGATGCTTCTGCTCCGAGCTGGTTTGGAAGGCTCCATGCACAGCATCTGAGGGCAGCATGGAGCCCTGTTTGATGCCCTTCAAGGGGAGGCAGCTTCAGTCCTGCTGAAAATGGAGTGTCTGCCTGTGTGTGGCCCTGCCTGGGGGCTGGGGTGTGAAGCCCAGGGGTGTGTGACGGCTGCATCTCACCCTGTGCTGCAGGTGTCCTCCTGGGGAGAGGGGACCTAAATCCAGGTTTAAAAAGAGGAGTTAACAGATCACAAAGACTGCTTGTGGCCTACAGCACTACCCTGAATTAACTCTTCTGGGAGAGCAGATGCTTCTGAAGAAATTAAAATGCCCCTTCCAATCTTAATTACAAAAAAGTATTGGGGAGCCTTGCTGCAGCCAGTCAATTATCTTCACCATTAGAAACATGCACCTTATTGCTAGTCTGGATAGGTCTGGCTTCAGCTTCTGCCTGTGGGAGCTTGTTATACCTCTGTCTGCAAGGCTGCAGAGCCTCTATTATCCGATTTCTCTTTCTCATGCTGGTGCTGACAGCCTGTGGTTACATCTACCTCCTCTCCCCTTTGATAGTGGAGAAGGACCGAGCTCCTGGGGTCTCTCACTCACAGGTAGTGCTTCTGACCTCGCTTCTCCTTGCACTTCCCAGCCCCTTCCTGGAGTAGGGAGCTTGGGGTGGGGGGTGGGGGGCACAGTGCTTCCTATGGGATATTGCTCAAGGAACAGTGATGCTGCTGAGAGTCGGTGCCTCCTCCAAGGAAGAGGATGGATGCTGAGGACAGCTAAAGCAAGGTCTTGGCTGTTGTCCTCTAGCCGTTGCATAATGCTGATGGTCCCCAAAGCGCTTGACATCCCAGCAAAGACTTTTACATTTAAAATAAAGCCTTGATCTTTTTTTGGAACTTGCCTTGGTTTCAGACAAGAGTTTTTAATTCAAGCCCAGCAACGTATTTTGGGTTTGACTTTGATGCGCTCTCTTCAAGCAAGAGGCAAAATAACAGCTTTCAAATCTACAAATAGGCCTGAGGCAGCTTTCTGCTGCCCACGGGGCTGGTGCAAGGCAAACCCCTCATTAGCTGAGGTCTCCAGCAGCAGCTGGTAGATGTGCTGTTGGGGGCTGGAGCCCCCTGAACTGGGGATTGGGGATGTCTGGAGATGAGCTCAAAAGCCCCAACCCTGATGTGTAGTTGGAGACCTGTGCATCTTTACCCCTTGCAGAAGAGTCTTGAGGAGGTGAGAGTCATGCAACATGGCTTGCAGCTGGTCTGTGTGCATGTGTCACTGTGATTCCTGGTGGAATTACAAGTGGCACTGCCCCAAATCATAGCTCGGAGTTGGGATTCTTGGTAAGCCATGTGGTGTTCCTAGAGGGTTGGGCCAAAACTCATTAGAGATGGAGAGATGGGGCTGCCCTGTGTGGGACGGGTGATCCAGCAGCATGTGGTGGCCACAGTCTCCCACCTGGGCATTGCCTGGCACGTCCTCAGGGTCACCAGGTTGGTGGCAATGTGAGTGCCACCAGGGCCTGCTGCCTTCTCTGATCCCCAGCATGTGCCAGCATTGTATGGGCCAGCTCTCAGCTTTTCCACCCACTCCTGGAGACAGCTGTGGTGTTGCATGCTGGAACGTGCTCTTGCTTGGATGGATTTGGGCAGGGGAGAGCTGGTATGGAGCGGGCAGGGCTGTGCTGCCAGGGCTGGGAGGCAGGATGTGCTCTGGTGGGAGTGTTGCTGTGAGATCAAAATTCAACCAGTCTGCCCGGATGACGGTGGGGAACCAGGTACCTGTGCAAGTGGGTAATAAATGGCTCACACCTTGGCAAGATTAATTGTAATAACCATAAATCAGTGCAGGCACCAGGGGCAGGCGCTGAATTTATGGCCCTGGAGACAGGAATTCCTGTTCTTTATGGAACAAAGCCCTGATCCCGCAGGGGTTTGGGAGCGTGCTGAGCGTTATTGCGGCTGCTCCCTGCTGTAGCACGTGTCGGTGCCTGGGGAGTGGGGTCCAAGCCCACCGCAGGGGTCTGAGCTCACCCCTGGCAGGGCAGCCTCTCTCCCTGTGCTTGTTCCACCCTGTACTGGGAAACACCTCCTCAAGGGGCGAGCCAGGATTGCAGCCTCCCACAGCACATCGATCCCCATCATCTCGGTTGAGAATGCCAGCCACGGAGCTGATTAATGCTGGGGTGGGCAAGTGCTGGGTTATTGTTCAGTCTCTCTTCAAGAGGTCGATGGGAAATTTGGCAGTAGCTCTCCAAATGCGCGATGTGCACACAGGCATTGTCCCCCCAAGGACTGTGCATGATTTACACGTGAGTGCATATGATATAGTGGAAATGCACACCGGTGCCCAGGCACTAATGCACACAGTTGTATTGATGCTTGTGGGAGAGTGCTCCCTCTGTCCCTGCCCTGATTTGACCCGACGGTGCTGGGCTTGGCTTCAGGCTAATCTGCTCATGCTTTCATTTCACCCTGATCCTTGTAGGTCCCCTGGCTCAGAGGTAGTGTGTGTGCTCAGGAGGCTGATCCAGCATTCAGGGTGGATATTTCCTTCTATGCAGATGGTGTAGGTCCTTGGGTGTTAATGCTTGCTAGCAGCTGTGACTGAGCTGTTCTCCCCTGCCAAATGCAAGGCACTGTACTGGCATAAAGCACAGACATCCTTGAAGGATGTGCATTCAAGGCCTAATCCTGTTGGGAGTTCTGGGCTTGAGGAATTGCAGGATCAGGCCCGAAGAGGGGATATGTTATCTGGGAGGTGCTGCTGGCTCATTTCTGGGGTTAGAACTTTTTTTTTCTTTTGAGAACCCTAAAATGTTTGTTTTGATAATCCTATGGCAATGAGTTCTGCTTTTGAGCTACCTTGGGGACACGCTGTGCCCCCTTCCCAGGGACCAGCTGCTGATGCTTGGAGTGCTGTCGGAGGGGCTGGGGGGCGGCTCCAGGCGCTTGGCGAGGCGAAAGCCGCAGGCGGGAGCTCCTGCTTCCACAGCCAGAGGTACCGGGGGCGGGGGACCCGCACGAACCGG
>VYZV01030316.1:59928-94557 GCA_013401275.1 Pandion haliaetus
AGGGGTGAGCAGCACGGGTCTGCTCCGGCTCCTTCATCCCCCTGCTCCATAACTGCCCCCAGGCTGGGGATGGAAGGGGGGAAATGTTGCTCTGAGCATGGGGTAGAGACTGCCCTGGACCACTTTTGGGAGGCTGGACCTCCCCCGGGGATGGCGGAGGGTAAAGGCACCCGTTTCACCCTCTCCCGGGGGACTCCCATTGAACCGCAAGACCTGGGGTGCAAGTTTGGGGAGCTCCCAGGGGGCAACTCTTGCCCTGGGGTTGGTCCCATTGACCTCCAGCCGGCTGGTCAGATCGGGCAAGGGGCTGGGGCTGGAGGGGGTCTGCAGCCCTGAGCCCCCATGGGTGCCCGGGGCTCCCTGTGCACCCCGCCAGTCCTTGGGGTAAGGCAGTACTGCTGGGCAGGGTGAGCCCCTCTCTGCTCCTCGCCTCTGGAGCTCTGGCACGGCACAGTCTGGTTTTAGCTACCCGAGAGGGATGTAGAAATAGTTTGTGGCCCTTTGGGGTGCAGCTGGGGTTCAGAGAAGCCGGGGGGGCCCTGGGGTCCCATCCCTTCCCCAGCAGCAAGGCTCCCCATGGGGCTGCAGAGGAGGCTGCCAGGGCTGCAGCACAGCTGTCTCTGTCCCTGCCGCTTGGACCGAGGGGATGCAGGCTGTGAAACGGGGAGGGGGCACGGTGGGGCGTAGCGCTGGGGGTCCTCGCCCGTGACATTTCTTGCCCTTGTTTGTGGCAGCAAGTGGAGCCAGAAGCCCCTGTGTGCTCCCGTCCTCCCGCTCCCCCTGAGCCTCCCCCAGCACTGCTATAATTTCTCAGTAATTAAGTTCAGAACATAACATCTAAAGCGGCAGTATATTATCTGGGCAGGCCCTGTGTGGGGAGCTGTGAAGGTCTCTTTGATTGATTCACTCCCTTGCCGAGTTTCTCTTCTCCTGGCTGGCGTCTCCGGCTGGCGGGTCCCCCGTGGTCCGTTTGTTCCCGCCTGTGGGACGGGCTCCTGGTGTGACCGAATCTCCTTCCATTAGCCTGTTGGGCTCTGGGGTCTTGCCATGGGGTGGAAGACACGGGGCTGCCTGTGCTTTGGCCCTCGCGAGGGTTGGGGAAGGGGCTTTGCTCCCCTCTCCTGGTGCAGGGGAAGGGGCTTTGCTCCCCTCTCCTGGTGCAGGAGCCGAGCTTTGCGGCTTCAGCTCCCTGCGGTGTGTGTCACGTCCTCGCGGGCGGTGTGACATTGCTCGGTGCCCGGCCCCGGCGCTGCGTGGCAGGCAGCAGCCACGGGCGAGTGAGAGCGGTGGTTGCCCACGACAGAGTTGTGGTGGGGGGAGCATTGCCAAAGCCTGGCACGTGCCTGTCTCCCCTGCTGCAGACGGCACCGGGGATGCACCGGCAGGGTCACCTCCCTGGCTGCGGTGCCCGGCACACGTGGGCTGCCGACACTCACCGCTGCAGCCCGTTGGAGTGGACTGGGTGCTGGGGTCAGGGAGCTGGCGAAGGAGTTGCCATGCGGGTGGGATGCCCCGCTTTGGGCTCCGGCCCAGCCCTGCTGCGGTGGGGCAGGCAGGGCAGCCCCACCTGGGCATCCCGGCAGGGCTGGCAGCGGGAGCCGAGGCAGGCAGTGCTTTGTGTCGGTGCTATTGATTCAGGCAGCCAAAGAAAATGGGATCAATAGAGACGGGAAGGAGGAGGGAACAGAGCGAGACCTCTCTGGCTGGGGCGTGCGGGCTCCCCAGGCACAGGGTGAAACACTTTAATACCTGCAGTTGGTAAAACAAAGGCCTCGTGCTGCCAGGGAGAGAGGGGATGGAAGTTTAATTACAGCCCGTCTGTGCTGTGTAATTATTAATTATCCACAGCAAAAAATAACTTATTGATTAGAGGCCTCGTGCTAATTACCCGGAGCCGAATGCGGTGCTGGGTGGAAGGCTAATCAGTCAGCACTGCCCGGGCGGGAGCTGTGTCGCAGTGCGACCTGTGCCGGGGCCGAGCGCCGGTGCCACGGCCGGGAGGCTGTGCCATGGCCGGAGGGACACGGGCAGCCTGCCACAGCCAGCCCTGCCCCAGCCAGCCCACACCTGCAGCAAAGGAGCCTTCAGCTGATTAGCAAGATGATAAAGGGCCCCCCAAGAGCTGGGGGGGCTGGGTGGCTGGAGGTATCCCAGTGCTGTCCTCCCTACCTTTTGTAGATTTTGTGACCCCCAGGGATGCAGTTTCCCCCCACCTGGGGCTGGGGGCACAGCCTGGGACCCCCTGCACTAGCAGAGCACCTCTAATGGGATTGAGGAGGCTGCAGCCAGTCCCAGGAGGGATTTGGGAGGCTTAAGGTTCCAGATGGGATTTGGGGCAGGGGCCTGAGATGGGCAGCTGCCACCAAAGAGGCTTATTAGGGGCTGGAGTCGGGGGGGTGCTGGCACCTTCTGGCACCCACGCGTGGTGCCTGGGCACGTCCGCACGCGTGGAGCCCTGTGGGGCAGAGCGGGAGGGGGATGAGCCCCTGCTCTTTCCTGGGGACGTGATGCTGGTGACAGGCTCATACCAGGACTCCTGTGAAGGGTGCTGCCGGGGAAGGGATGGCCGAGCGGGGGTGTCTCCTGCCCTGGCTCCCCCTTCCCTGCGAGCGTGGCCGTCACGTTAGCCGGTGGCCTCGTGCAAAGCTCTGGCTCAGAAAGGAAAGTGGCTTTTAGGGGAGAGGAAGGGAAGATTAAAATTTGATGCTTCTTTGGAAGCCATTAGTGACCAGGCACAGCAATGAAATTTTGATGACCTGATAACCATAAGGGGAGGGGGATACAGTCACATCCCAGGCAGCCCGTGTCACCATGCCCCATCGCTGTGCTTGGTGCCCTGGCTGGTCCCCAAAGGTTTGGGGTGCCAGTGATCCGAGCCACAGCAGCGCTGGGGTATGCCACCGTGCCCGCAGGCTGCGAGCCAGCTCCCTGGGGGACAATAGACAGGACAAGGGCTGCCAGCGGGAAGGAGGGCAGCTCTGAGCTGATACCCACCTCGGCTGCCCACCAGGGCTGGAGATGCCAGCACGGTTGGGCACACATTGGTGGGCTGGGATAGCTGGGGATGGCTGAGTGGCTCCTGCCCCAGTGCCAGCCAGTGTGGCGGTGATGAGTGCTGCTCATCCCTTAGTGATGGGGGTTAGGATGTGGTGGCATTTCTGCTCAGTGGGAGCAAATGAAGGAGTTGGAGAGAGGGAAGGAGGGAGGCAGGCAGATGTAGGTTGCTTGTGAACCTGGGAAAATGCTGATAATTAAACCTGGGAGGAGGGAGGCTGCCTCGCGGGGTGCCGGCAGGGCGGTGTGATGAAGGGTGACCCTGCGTCTTTATGAACCGTGTCCTTGTCCCCAGCCCGTGCCTGGAGCTGATCCCTGATGAGGCTGGTTCCTGCCTCAGGATGAGTTCCAGCCACAGCACACATTACTGTTTGGGGGTGCACTGATGTTTTGCAGCAGCAGCACAGAGTGTTGCCTGGGTTGAACAAGGCCCTGCTCAGACTGGGGTGCAGAGCTGTGTGGGAGCAAAACCCTTTGGGTGCTGGGTCCCAGCTGGGGTGGGTGAGCGGTGGGTCGCCTCACTTCCGAGCCCTCGTTACCTCCCTGAGCTTGTAAGTCAGTCGTATGTTACTGGGTGAAAAATGGTCAGTGCCAGGCCAGTAATAAATACAATGCTGTCAGTGGTGATGTGATCGTGCTAACGAAGGGCGATCAGAGTCCCTGTGGTTGTGCCGGGGCTGGTGCGTGGGCACAGGGTGGTGTGGAGGGGCCAGTGGCTGCGGTGCCCTGCCAGTGCCGTATGGCTCCTTGCGCATGGCACCGGGCCTTTTCCAAAGTGCCTGTGGGGATCCAGCCCCCATGGGACTGGGAGGGCTTGGGGTGCTGGGAGCAAAGGGATGTCCTGGGAGCTTCTCCTCCTGTGCAGAGGAGCATTGCGTGGAGCTGCTGGAGAGGACACGGAGCCAGAGTCACTCGGAGCAGTGATAATGCCAGGGACCTCCCCCATCCCCGGGGCTGCTGCTCTGTTTTGAGGTTCCCACCCTCTGCATCCCCAGAGCCATCCCTGGAGCTCCGTCCGCACTCAGGGTGCGTTCCCACCACCCTTCGCCCCGCCAGCAGACCGGAATGTGCTGGCAGTGGCTCCCTGCTTTGCTAGCCCCGCTTGGCATCCCTCACTCCCTGGGCACGCCGGCAATGCCGCCGGCGTGGGCACTGCCCCGGGTACCCGCTCCGTGGGGCTGGGGACCGGCTGTCAGGGTGCAACCCTCTGCTCCCAGCGATGCTTCGGGGGTGCATCCCACACCTCACTCCCAGCGATGCTTCACCTTCCTCCCTTTCTTCCCTGCCTGACACCCACCTCCTGCCCGCACCCAGGGAAGGCAGAGGCCCCCTCGGCGGCCCCCTCCTCTCGCCCCCAGCCCCGCGGGGTGCAGGAATGCCTGCGCCTGGAAAGCCATGCCGGGCTCGGGTTGCCTGGGAACTGGGTAACCTGATCCCTGGGAACGGGGCCGAGGGCAGGGGACATTCCCGGGCTGCAGCTGGTCCCCGGCCCCCTTTGTCTCCCCATTCTGATGGGGGTCTTTCTCTGCCCCGTTCTCAGGAGCAGAGACTTGGGGCGCGGGGGGCTCCGGGGCCTCAGGCAGAGCCATCCTTGGGGATGCTGTGACTGGCAGCTGCCGGCTGCTCCGCGTTGTCACCTCCCTGCGTGGATTGGTGTCACCTCCTGGCTGGCAGCCACCACGGGCTGGGGAAGGTCTTGGGCACTGGGACCAGCTGCCACCGCGTGCCGGCAGCTGGGCGTCCCGGACGGCAGTGGGGATGGTGTGGTGACAATTCGAGGAATGCTGGAGCCCCTGTGCCGAAGCCACCTTCCTCCCCTCCCTGCCAGCAGTCATTGTCCCTGTTGTCCGCCTCTGCACATGGCAGCTCCCGGCTGGCTGTCCTGAGTGTGCCCGGAGCTCTCCCTCCGCCTCTGGGTAGCTGGGGGGGGGAAACTGAGGCACTGGGCAGAGGTGGCAGTGGCTATGGTGGGAAGGGGACTGCAGTGCAGTGCCGGCTGGTGTCCCGCTGCCCTGCATACACAGGCACACGTGAGTGGCTCCGTCAGCTCTCATCAATCACTGCGTGCCCACGCGGAGGTGCCAAGGCCCCTGGTGTAGGGAAACCTTGATGAGTTTGACCATTAGCAGAAAGAAACCGCTGAGCTAATTTTAGCTGCGATAGCTAATTGCTTTTTGCACTGCTGGGTGAGATGACAACCTGCGAGTCCTCATCTGTAACCTTGAGCCCTCCTGGCTCTGTGCAGCAGCGACGCCCGGGTCCTGCCGGGGTGAGGAGTGGGATGTGGATTTATTGGTGGGAATGCTGGTCGCTGGAGGGGTTTCTCCAGGATACTCGGGTCCATGTGCAAAGCTGGCAGGGTCTGGGGTGCCTGGCAGGGTCCTGCTACCCCTGGCTTGCAAGGATGGGTGTCCCTTGTGCCTCTTGGGGAGCAGGGATGTGTGTGGCATGGGGGGAAGACTCTGGCTGTCCCCTGAAGCCAGCAGGTCACCCTGGCTGGTGGGAGAGCCCCAGAACTCGGCAGCGTGGCTGTGTTCGTGGCTCACAACAAGCCGCTGAAGAGAAATGCTAGTTTTAGAGGCCCCTCATAGATCAGGGTGCCTGTGCCCACTCCTGTGTGAATCGCCCAAGCCAGAGGGTATTTCCCCTGGGGTGGGAGCAGGGCTGGGGACCCACGTGCCCCCCTGTCCTGTGTCTGCATGGCTGGGCTGCATTTACCAGGATGGTTGGAGGAGCCTGTCCCTGTCCTGCAGGGCCATCCGCCTCCAGCACATCCAGGTCGCGTGCTGGGTGAGGAAACCGGGCTGAATCTAGGGCACGGACTGGGCATTAACTGGGGTTCTATGGGGTCATTTATGTTCCTTATTCATCCCTTCCGGGAGCCTGCATCTCCCTGGTGGGGAGCAGTCGAGCGCTGGGTTGTGCAGGTGGCTGTCCCCAGGGCTCAGCCTGTGCCTGTGGGTTTCAGCATGGTGAGATGCTCAGTGCTTCCCCTCCTCTTCCTCTTTGCCTGGGCTTGGAAGTGGGGTCCGGCTGAGAGCTTGGGGAACGCAAAGGGGAGTGGGTCCTGCATGTGTCCGTATCCCCATCTCCCGGCAGTCCGTGAAGGTCTGGCTGGGGACGGTGCTGGGACAGGAGCTGGGTGCGGACATGCTGCCGGATCCCGGCCCAGCGTGGGGCTGGGATGGATGGATGGATGGAGGGGGCTGGGGCGCAACGGACACAATAGCTCTGGTTTCAGCGACCCGCCTCCTGAATGCCTGAAAAACAGCTGATGGCCGTGAAGGGGGATGAAATGGGATTAGCTGCTGTTTCCAAAGGGAGCGCGTCCTGCCGAGCCGGACAATGCGCCCGCTGTGCCCCCGCTTCACGCCTCGGCGCGCCGGCACTGGCGGAGAGGGGCTTGGTGCTGGCTCCCCGCAGCCGGGGTGCTGCCTCTTGCCCCGGCTGTCCCTGGGGGGCCTCAGGGTCTGCCAAGCCCCCAGTGCACCAGCGCTGGGTGCTGCACAGGCTCCCAGGGCTGATTGCAGGACACTGGAGACTCTGGGGCAGGGTGGGGGTTGTCCCACCCCAGCAAGCAGCAATGCTGGGTGCCCAGCCTGAAGCCCCACAGCCAAAATGGAGAAGCGGACCCTGTGGTGCGAGGGGCTTTGGGGATGGCTGGGTGCCTGCTGCCCCTGCACTGCCCTGGGGCCAGTCTGTGGTGGGTGCCGGAGATGCGGTGCAGAGGGGACCAGCGGCGTGTCTCAGGGTGGGAGCCGCATGCGGCCCCAGCTGCAGCGCTGCCGGAGCGTGCGTGTGTGCGACAGCACGCTCGGTGGAGTGAATTGATGTTTATTTTGATAATGAGTTCTCAATGCATTCGCAAACTAATAAAATCAACTCATTAGGGTGGTGTGTTTAATTCAGAGTTCTGCCGTTGGGAGAGCCCTCCCCACTGGCTGAGCACCGGGAAGCGCTGAGCACCCAGCCTCTGCCTGCGCGCGGCGTGGGGTGCAAGCGGAGGAAGGCAAATGTATCATCTCCCCATTTTCTCCGGTTTCCTCACTTGCATGGTGGAGAGAAGGGCTGGGAGGGCAGCAGCGGGGAGTTGAGCTATGCAGTGGAGGGGAGAAACAAGGCACAAGCAGCGAGCAGGGGCAATGAGCTGCCGGAGTGCTTCACCTGGGGCGGTGGTGGAGTCTTGCTCGCTTGGCTTCTCCCCATAAGCTTCACGTCAGGCTGGGCAGTGGCGCTGGCTTTGCCGCTGGAATCGCTGGCCTGGCATCGCGGCGTTGGCTGGGAAGGCCCCTCTGGCTGGGAGAGCCACAAGTGTGTAAATAAGTGCAATGACCAAAGTTCGCTTCTCTGCCCTGGAAATCTGGGGCTGTTGTGGATGGCTGGGGGGGATTGCCAGGCTGTGAGTTATTCCCGTCCCCCGTCTGCAAACAGGGGCGTCTGGGAAGGAAAAGCTTTGGAAAAGGTTTTTTCCAAGGAAAACTCGTGTTTGCTGTCATGCTACAGCTATTTATGTTTCAAGTGAGCAATGCAATGACTAATTAATACTTTGGAAAAAAGGATGTCTGGGCAACACCCCAGTAAATCGGTGAGTGCCCAGTGCCTGCTGGCTCGGGACTGTGCCATGGGGAGTGGGACCATGGCCGCCAGTGCTTCGTCCCGCTCAGCACGGGGGGGCCGGGGAGCTGGCAAAGTGTTTTCCATCCCACGGGGCTGGTGACTTAATTGCGTCAGCACCATGGGAAAGGCTGAGTGGGGTTTTTCTTGTGGTTTCTGTCTTCTGTTTTTCTTTCTCTGCTGTATTTTTTCGGTTGGGAAATGTCGCCTTGTTGAGATTCTCGCGGCGAGCCTGGAAAGTGGCTGTCTGTCTGTCTGCAAGGGGGGTTGCAGGGCGAGGGCTGTGCTGAGCGTGGCTGGGGGATGGTGACGGGGGGGACAGATGTCCCTTGTAGAAGTGACATCCCAGGTGCTGTCGGGGCTCCTGCAGGGCAGGTCTGGTGGTGGCTTTGCTTTCCCACCCCTCCTCTGCTGTGGTGGCCCTGGGAGCCACCGCAGCCCAAGGCTGTGGTTGCCTTCCAGGAATACCTGGAGGATACACTTGATGTGTCCCACGGGGCCAAATCCAGCCCCGAGCTGTGCTGCGCTGCACCGAGCTTGTGTACCATCCATCCCACCCAGTGCTGGGACCACCATGGAGTTGGGGGCCAGGGCTGTCGGGACCCCCGCCTTGCTTGGCAGCTGGGTGTGGAGCCCGCTCCTGTCAAACCCTCGTGGGGAAGCTCCGGTCCTGGCTGTGAAGCCTTTGGGGATGGGGCTGAGAAGGGCCCCTCCCGCCCTCCAAGGCTGCGGGGAGGGGGATCCGTGTTCACCCTCTCTCCTGCCCGGAGAGTGTCTGGCTGGTGGCTACTGGGGAGTCTGGAGGTGATGTTCATCTGTCCTTCCCCTCCTCACTGTTTTGGAGTCTCTCCTGGGGAAATCAGCCGCAGGATCTGGCCCCTCTAATTGCATTGAGTCACTCTCCGGGTGTCCGTGACTCACAGCAGTGACCCAGATACGGCAGAGCTGCGTAATCGCGGGGTCGGGAGGATTTGTAGCATCGGAAGGAGTTTGCTGGGGAAGGAGTTTCAGCTGGAGCTTGTTAAACATCCCTGGCTGGGGACGGGGCTGTGCCCTGCGTGGGGACATGCTCAGCAGGGGGACAGGCTCGCTGTAGCCCATGGTGATGTCCAGATGTGCCACCCGCAGCGGGGCAGTCCTGGGGACATGCCCCTGGGCTGGAGGAGCTCCCGTCCCCCCAGGAGAATCTGTCCACGGCCCCTTTGCTGCGGGTCCCTTGCAGCTCCCTGCAGCTCCATGCATTTGGCCTTGGGTTTGGAGCTCCGTGCTGGGGTCTGTGCCTTTGGGGCCAGGTTTGGGGCCAGGCTCCCGGGGTCCTTGTGCTTGGGGCCAGGCGTGGGGGTCCGTAGGGGCCGCGTGGTTCTTCAGAGCACAAAGCTCTGCTTGTCGGCCCCCTTCGGGCTCGCGGGCTAGGAACACACAACGGTGCCGTGTGTGTGTGTGTGTGTGTGTTCAGGGTTTCCCGCCAGGGGAAATGTTATTTTTTCCAGCCGGCGCTGCCGGGGCGGGCAGGCAGAGGGGCTGGGTGTGCGAAGGCAGGCAGGGACGGGCAGGCACACAGCCCCGCTCTGTTCCCAGCCACGGCCTCGCCGCGGGGCTGAATGAGATGCTGTTCCCTGGCCAGGGCTGACGTCTCTCCCTTGGCTTCAGGAGCATCTGAAGCCTTACCTGGCCCACATCGGCGCTGGGCTGCACCCGGGCTGGGTGCCCAGTGCTGCAGGGGCTGGGTGCTGAGGGCTGCCCCGGGCTGCGGTCCTTGTGCAGAAGCATGGGAGCTGAGAGGGGATGATGCTGGAACAGCTCCGGGCTCTGCCGCAGTGGGCAGAGGGGGGTCAGTCACCAGGTTTGGGACCCCCCGATAGCTGGGGACACGTGCTGGGTGTTTGCGTGGTGTTTGGGGAAGGGATTGCCAGGATGAAATGGCAAAGGGAGGTGGCGTCATCTCCAGCACCGCTGTTGGCAGAAGGGAGGTCCTGAGCAGGCACCGTGGTGCTGCCGACCTCGATGTCCCTTTTGCAAACACCCCTTGTCCCGGGGGAGCCGTGCTCACCCCTCCCCATATGCCCCATCCCTGGGGGGGGGTCAGCTGGGCATGGCGAGGCTGCCGGCTCAGCCGATGGCCCGCTGAGCCCTGAGAGCCCGGCTGTAGAAGAGGAGCTTGTTATGGAGCCATCCTGCTTTTAATTAACAAATTAAAATCCTAGTTAACAATCCAGCCCCAGGGCTGTTGGAGGCTGGGAGAAGCTGGAGCGTTTGTTATGGAAACGGCAGTTAATTAACAAATAAATAAATAAGTATGGGCCTGGAGACAGATGTGGGAGGAGGAAGGGGAGATGGTTGGGGTGTCCTGCCGGCCTGGCGGGGGGCAGTGCGGGAGGAGGGTGTCCGTCCATCCATCTGTCTGTCCTGGGGGATGCCATGGCCCTGGCAGGCAGTGCCAACCCCTCTCAGAACTGCTGGGTGCGAGGGGCTGGATCCCGGCTCGTGCTGGCTGCGCCACAGCAGATCTGGCTATGTACAATGCCAGGGCCACCTTGACTGGGTCTGGGGCTCCTGGTCTCTGCCTGGGCTTTGGTGAGTGCTGCTGGCCCTGGAAATTGCACCCGCTGCCTCTTCCCCCTGCCCTGAGGCTGGGAAGCGCCACGGCAGAGCTCTGGTGGAGGCGGATGAAGTGTGACGCTGGCAGAACTGCTGTGCAGTTTGCAGGTGACACCAGTGCCGTGCGGGGGCCATCACTTGCTGGGCTGCTCCTGCATCCCAGAATTGCTGTGGTCCCCAACGGGCATCTCCTTTGCCCCAGGCTGGGTCCAGGCAGGGGGGATTTGGGCAGCTCCCCTGGGCTGGGTGCAGCTGGGGAGGGGGGTGCTGAGGCAGTGGCCCTCCCCCCGGCTGTGCCCTATAGCGGTCAGCTTGCATTAACCGCAGGGCCATCACCTAGAGCCCCGAGGTGGTGCCTGCTGCCCACAGGGATTATCTCCGTGGGTGGGTGGGTGCTGATGGGGCCCTGCGGGGGCTCGGGGTCACTGTGCTCTTCCCCGAGGCGCTGTGGGTGCTCAGCCGGGCTGGTGCTGCCCGAGGTGGTGCGGCATCACCCTGCCCGTCTCGCTGCCAGCGCCGAGGGCAGGGCTGGCTGTGGGGACCGATGTGGGGACGTGACCCCGCTGCCAGCCTACGCCAGGGCCCTGCAGGGTTCTCGCAGGGGGTGAGGAGGTGGCAGAGCCCACGTCCCTCCTGCAGCTTCACCTTTCCAAAGGCTTAAGGGAAGAAAATCAGTTTAAAAACCGGCTCTGTAAATCCTGCTGGCGTCACACGGATAGGAGCTGTGCTCAGTGGAGCAGCTCTTCCAGGTCTGCGTCTCTCTCAGCCTCCCACCTAATCCAGTTAACACACCTCTGCAATCAGCTTACGGCATGTAAGAAACCCCAAATCTCCTCCGAGGGAGGCGCAGGGGAGTGGGGCAGCCGTGCCAGAGCCGTGGGCTCTACTGGGTCCAGCCCAGCTCCTTGCTGGGGCGGCAGCACTGGGTCCGGCTCCCCTCCTTAGCCAGACCCCTCCTGCAGTGTGGGTGACGTGCACGTGTGCTTGCACCCTTGCTGGGAGGTGGCTCCATGTCCCGAAGGCTCCCCTGCCACCAAGAAGACCTTTTTCCTCTGTGAGAAAATTGCTAAAGCAATCGCACAAAAATGTGGAGGGTTGGATGGAGATTAAAAGGTGCCCGGCTCCACTCGTGTCTCTCCGAGCGCGCAGGAGCCATCACCCAAGCCCAAGGAGCAGCGTGCCCATGGTTGGCAGCCCTCCCGCTGCCCGTGTCCCTTTGCCGTGGCAGAGCAGCAGATCCCCGTGCCGTGAGCAGTCTGATGGGCTCGGCGTGAGGCATTGGAGCAGAGACGGATGCGTTTCGGCAGCAAGGTCGTTGCGGGGTGTGTGCCAGCGGCAGATGGCTGGAGGGCACCGGGTGCCCGTGCAGCCTGGGAGCCTCTTGGCTGCGCTATTCTTCTCCGGCTCTTTCCCCAAGGGCTGCACTGGTTCCCAGTCGTGGGCAGGACAGGCACGGCACCTGGCACAGCTCTGGGGTTTGCTGCTGGAGGGATGCGGCTGCTGCGAGATGCTCCCACGTCCTCTGATTGCGGGCAGCGCAGCCCTGCTCCAACCTCCTGATGGCTTGGGACCGCGGCCTCACTTGTGTACAACAAAGATGATTTTATTCCTGTGATCTCAGTGTGATTGGGGCCGAGTAAGGGAGGCTCTCCAGGCTGTTCTGCCTCGGTTAAAACCCTCTTAGCTCTGCTCTGCAATTGCTTTACAAGAAGCAGCTCCTTTTTGGTGTGGCTCCCGGCTGCAGCTCCCAGCATCTCCTTGCCACTTGGGGCTTGGCTTGGACTGTGGTGCTGCAGGAGGGACCAAGCTGAAGGTCCCCATGCCTGTCTCACAGACCATCGGGGAGGCAGGGCCACCTCTGCCAAACAGGAAAATCACAGCCACTGCAGGATTTTCTGAGCAGCAAAGGAGAAGCCTGTAATTAGCAGCCCCAGCGTGGAGAAGCAGTAGCTCTAGGGCGCTGTTTTCAGGTCCCCCTCTGTCCCAGCTCACGTTTGCTGCCTGGGAGCCCCATGGGACGGGGGAACTGCTGCAGCTCAGACAGGGCTGGAGGGGAGGTCTGGGGTTGAGGTCTGCCACAGCCTGACTGGGCTCCCAGGGACGGATCAGAGCCGCAGCCGGGATGGATGGTGACGTGTGTGGGGCAGGGGCTGCCCTGGGGTGGCATTGCCCAGGACGCGTGGGTCCTCGTCGTCACCCTGGGGTTGCAGCTGCCCTTGGGAAAGGGTGTGCGGTGGGAAGGTGCCATGTGGATGGGGAGAAGGGAAACCTGGTGGGATAGGGATGGGGGGCCGTGCTGCGGGGACCGGAGGGACGGTGCTCTCTAGTGTACCATGGCGGGTGAAGCACTGTGAGCTTGCAGGTCCAAGAGCTCTTGGCTGACCCTCCGAGAAGCCGTGCTGTGGCCCTGCTGCCTTGCCATGCCCCCAGCTCCGGCAGGAGGATTTCCCACGATCGCTCACAGCCTCGTGCCGCCGGCGAGCACCGAACCCCCTGGCTCGGGCTGCGCCTTCTAAATAATGCAGGAAGGCGAGTGCTGTCTGCAGGGGCTGTGGATAAACACGGTAAATGGCGGAGAAATGGAGCGTGTCTTTTGGGAGCCACCTCCGCAGTTAGTGTGCTGAATCCCTCTCCCTCTCTCTTGGCCGAGGCGGTGCTGCCGGGCCGGCACAGGTACAGGCACGGGTGGGGAGGAGGAGACTGAGCAGAGCTGCCGAGTCCACCGGAGTATTGGAAATTGCATTTCACAGCCAGGCGGATTGGGATACCAACCCCAGCACCACGTGCTGGGTGCTCGGAGAGGAGATAAGATTTGATTAAGAAGGCCCCTATTAATTTATGGCAAGTATGCTTATGATAGCGGAGAGGTTGCTTTTGATTAATAGCCAGAAGGAGAGTTTTAAAGCTCTTGGTCTCAGTGGGGGGAGAAGGAGAGGGAGGGGAAAAGCAGGGAAGGAAGGGAACAACGTAAGTTGTGAGGATTAAAGGACATCTGCAATTATAAGTCTTTTTCTTAGTAAAAAGTAAAAAAAACACATTAAAAGACAGGCCATGGGTGCGCGGCACGGCCTGGCTGATCCATGAGGCTGAGATGGACAGGATTGTGCCAGGTGCCTTTGGCACCGCTCCGTGTGCCAGTGGGGACCGAGGCCACCCCGTGGCACCCCATGGCCACCCACCCAGCCCTGGGGGGAATAAGGGATGGCTGGGGTGTCCCCTGTGGCTGACCCTATGCTCCTGGGCCAGGCCTTTCCACTGGGATCCAGACTGAGGGCCGATGCTGGGATAGATATTGGCTTTGGTGGGCGATGGGTTGGGGAGGATGGAGCCGTCTTGCCCCGCTGCCGGCCCTGTGCGAGCCCCAGGGAGGCTGCGGCGTGCAGCTGGGGCTGGAGCCCCCCAGGTTGTACCAGGGGATGTGGGGATGCCCATGTCCCCAGGGCCACCCGGTCCTGGTGCAAGCGGGAAGGAGAGTCCCTCAACCCCTGCGTCCCTGCGCTGTGGCTCAGCCGTGTTGTTTCGGCGGGTGCGGAGGGACCCCTTTCCAGGCAAGGGGCTGGGGGGTCCCAGCAGAGCGGGGCTGGTGCCACATGAAGGGCATCTTCCCCCACCACATCCAGCATGGCAGCGCTGCCTTTCATCCCTGGTTTGAGCGAGCCGAGCCAAACGCCGTGCCGCGCCGTGCCTCCCTTCCGCCACACACGGCTCCTCCTGCGGGGCCACGCCGCCGCCACGCTTCGCCAGGGTGTTCGCGTGAGCCAGGCAGATTAGAGAGGAGCAAAGGCGCTTTGGCACAGCGCCTCGGCGTGCTGCCGCCGGGCACCAAAACTCTTTGCTGGTAGGTTTTGCTGACAAACCTGCGTTTGCCAGGTGGTGAGATGAGAGCTGGGTTCTGCCGAGAGCCCTGTGCTGGTAGGGTGTCATGGCACAGCCACGCTCGGGCCTCCGATGTCCCTGCAGGTGAGCGGTGCTGCATGGGTGCCATGATCCCTGCTCCTGCTGGTGCTTCTCCATCACCGTGTGGCTGGGTTTGGTGCTTTCCCTGCCACCCCTTCCCTAAAGTTGAAGCTGGCATCGAGTCACTGCAGGAGAGACGATGAATGAAGGGGACATGTTCTGCCGGAGCGTGTGTAGGCACCGGGGCACGGCTCCAGCGCTGGCCCTGCCGTGCCGGATGAGGCTGGCGTGGCTGGGGGTTGCCAGTGGAGCAGATGGGTATTGGCAAACGGGGGCCACATGTGTGGCAAGTTTGGGGGGGCTGTGCTGGGGGGGTAGCAACTCGGGTTGCTTCTTGCCTGCTCAGGTGCTGGGAGGAGGGCAAACCGGGCTCAGCGAAGATGCCTGCGCCATCTCGACCCCACGCTTGGCTTTGTCCTTGGCACCCCCGGATGCCTGGGTGTTCCCCCCCCCCCCCCCAGATCCTTGGGTCCCTGCTCGGCAGCACGTTGTGCTCCACAGCTCCCCAGGTGCCCAGAGCGTTCGGCATTGCAATTCTGTGTTTGCTTTCTATTAAGACGATGAAGCCTCGTCTCAGGAATACTAATGGCTCTGGCAGCGGTGGAGAGCCCTGCTAATCTCCCAGCACCTGCCGGCCACCCGCCCTGCGTGGTCCCTGTCACCACCCTGGGAGGGGACCGCGGTGGGGACACCGGGGGCCGTGCCAGGACGTTGCAGCAGCTCCCGTCCCCGCAGCGGGGCCATGCCCTCCGTACCCGCAGGGACGTGTGCCATTTAATCATCCCGATGACTTTACCAACAGCCACTGAAAAATTGATGCCTCCCAACCGCACGCTGGCGTCCGACAAGCAGAAAACGTAACTTAGCCAAGGGACGGCTCCTCGGGCAGCAGCACGACCCAGGGGCTTTGCCTGTCCCGGGCCGGGTCCCTGGGCACGGGGCCACCCAGCTGGGGTGGCCACGGAGGGGATGTGGTTTGTCCCCAGGGACAGCGTGCCTTGGCCAGGATGGGTTCCCCGGGGCGATCTCTCATCGCACCCAAGCAGGGCTCTGACCCCGCCTGGGTGCTCAGGTTGTCCCCCATGGGTGCTGTGTCTGGGGGTCATGGGGTGCCCTGGTGATGTTAACCCCTTCCCTGCCATGCTGGCGCAGGGCCCCCCTGCCTCCCCTCCGTCCCCCCAGATGTGGAGCGGCTGCTGCGGCGCCGGGGAACCGCGCTGCAAATATGTTACACAAATGAATAATAAAAACAAAGGAAAATTACCCTCTTATTGAAACTCGTTTTATGAATAAAACAATTATTCTGGTAATTGAAAAAATGTGTCGTTAAATTAAATGCAGTGGTTCCTATTAAAATTTTAGTGGATTGCTTCTTCTCTGTTTCTTTTTCCCCCTTTTTCCTTCCCTCCCTCCCTCCCTCCCTGCCTCCGCTGGCAGCTAAAGGCTGGTAATTATAGCAGAGGGTTTCGCTTTCTCTTTATTGTTTTTTAATCTCTTCGTGCTGCGGAGCACCAGCGATAGTCTGATGCAGAAGAGATTTAGCTCCATCTCTCTGTGCTGGGGGGGTGGNCACAGGGGGGCCAGAGCGGGAGCTCGGGGCTGCTCAGTGGCTGTGCCAGGGCTCCCGGAGGGCTGCCGTCCTGCTTTCCGGGCAATGATGCCCAGGGAAGGATGGGGGAGCCCTGCAAAGCTTGGGGGGACCAGGGACACAGCTCTGTCCCCCCTCCCATGGTCGAGGTGGGGTGTAGGCAGCGGAGCAGTCCCTTCCCAGGGCTGCCCCTTTGCACCGGCTGCATCCTGGCCAGACCAAAGAGGGGCCAGTGGGAAGGCAGGGAGGTGAACATGTTATTTTCTCTAAGGCAGATGTTGGCGCTGGGTGGCCGAGGAGGTGGGCATGGTGCTGGGTACTGGTACCCGGTGCTGGTTGGGCTCTGCTGGGTGCTTGGGGCCCACGGGGGCAGGCGGGCCGGATTCAGGGCGTCCCGCTGGTGCTGGTGAGCATCGGCTTGGTTGGGGCTGCCTGGCGCATCGTGTTGTTTCTCACCCTGATTCATGTCATTTAGCAGGAATGGGTGCTGGGCTGATCAGCTTCCAATTAGCGAGCTGGGAGGGGAGCGGTTGCGTGTCACCCCCTGTCCCTAACAGGCAGCAGGGTGGTGACCCTGTGCTGAATGAGGCCCGAACCCAAGTAGGGAGGGGGACCGTGTTGTCCCCAGGGTCACCGTGCCAGGCAGGAGGGGGACCTGTGCCTGCTGGTGCTCGTGCGAGGCATCCGCAGCAAAGATGGGAGAAGGACCCGGGTGTCCCACAAGCTGCTGGTCCTTCGTGAGTGGCCGGGGGGGGACCTGTGGAGCCACGCCTTGTGCCCCCATCCCCATCTTGTCTCCGTTTGTCAGGGTTCGCCAAGCTCAGGGGGGATCGCACCCTCCTCCCCCCGCCCCTACCAGCAGCTGCCCGGCAGAGCCCTGCCCTTGGCAGGCATTCCAGGATTCCTCTGGGCTTAAAACTCCCCGTCCCTTCCCATCAAGAGGGATTTGAAGCTGGGGAGAGGGGGGCTTAGTTCGCAGCTCTCCCATTACACCCAGGAATTAGGATCCATTACTGCTCTTTTGACAAGACCGGGGCTCCCTGCCCTACATCGGCACCCCTCCCCGGCACTAATGCACCGGGCTCAGACCCAGCTCCCGGCAGCCCTTATGTAAATAAAGTGCAGGGGCAAAATGATTGTGATCCCATTAGGCAGGATTAGTGCCTTGTGAGGCCCTGGCATTAAAATGTCATCAGCAGTAGAGGGAGAGAGCTGGGATCATCCCTGTTCCTGTCCCCCTTCCTTGTTGCCAGCTCTTGGCATCCCTTTTATCCCATCCATCACTGCCAGCAGCTCAGCTAGAGCGGCTCAGCCTGGAGGCAGCGTCCCCTGCTCCACTCCCAGGCAGGGCTCAGTCCCAGGGTCACCAGTATTGCGGGGACCGGTGCGGGAAGGATGGGGATGGCATGGTTTGGGGGCACCTTTCTGCATGGAGGTGACTGTGCTGTGCTGGCATAGCCGGCACGGCATGGCACAGCACCCGGCCGGTGGCCCTAGGAGCTCAACACCGGCCCGTGCCACTGGCAGATGTGCAGATGTTCCCGGGGACGCCTCTCGCTGCTGCCTGCGTTTGGAAAGTGATGAATTTCTGCACCAACTAATTAGGCTCTAATTAGCAAGTGGAGTGTAAACAGTCACAACAGATGGGGGAGAGGTGGAATTAGCAATAGTGACCCTTCATTTGGGGGGGGACGTGGCTGTCACGCACCAGGAAACATCCCACTGGGTCCAGGACCAGGGCAATAGCAGCCCCCATCTGTGCCAGCGCGGCAGTGGGGTTGTGAGGTGGTGGGCACCCCTGTGCACCCCGAATTTGGTGGTGCCACGGCCTGTCGTGCTGCCAGGATGGCGGGAGAGAGGAGCTTCCCCCCGGCCTGCCAGGAGCAGAGCTGAGATGCTGCGTGCTGCCAGCATGCCGGGGAGTAGAGGGAAATCGAGGCAGGGAGGGCTGCCAGAGGGGCTGGGGTGTGAGGGGCTGCGACACTGCTCAGCATCAGGGCCCCCCACTCATCTCCCCTCGGTGCTGCGGCATGTCGCGCTGATGGTGAGAGCCGGTGCGGGCAGCCGCCGGAGAGCTGGCGAGCAGGTGAACACCGGCAAGGTGAACACCGCCTGTCTTGTTCCTGGAGGCCTCTCCAGAGATGTCGGCACTAAACCAGCCATGTTCCCCTCCCCTGGTCCCTCCGCTCCTCCTCCCACCCCTGGCACTGGGCTGGGGTCCCTTGCAGGGCGTGGGGCTCGGGCCGGCTGGGAGGATGATGAGGATTTCACACGCGGTCGCCCATATGTGCAGCTGGAGCTGTTCTGGCACAGCCGTCCCGGGGGAGCGCGGCCAGAGCTCGGTGCTGCCTTCACCCCCTCCAAGAGGTGCCTGGTGCACCCGGGATCCCCAGCCCCGCTGTTCCCTGTTGCGGCTGGGCTGTTTTGGCTTTCCCAGGGGAGCAGGGGAGCTGGTTGCGGGCGGAGGGACAGGAGCCGCTCGGTCCAAGGCGGCTGCCATGACCTTCGCGGGTGGATAATGATCGCACGATCAATAGTGGAATTAGGAGCCGCCTCTCCTCCTCTGTGCTGTTTTTCACCCCTTAATGCAGAACAGATGGCTCGGGTGCTTCAAAGCGAGATGAGCCTTAGCTGCTTAAAATCAAATTAGGATGTATGCAAACGGCGTGCGGGCCCAGGGGAAGGTGCGCCAGGAGCACCCTGCCTCCTAAACGCCTCCCCAGTACCTCCCAAACGCTGGGTGCTGGGCTTAGTGGGGGCTGCACTGAACACGCCGGGTCTCAGTCCCACTGTGCCGTCCAGCCCGACGTGGGTGAAACCCCGGCGTTGCAGGTCAAGCTCCTGCCATGCCATGATGGGGACATGTGTGCACACCCCCACGCACACGCGTGAAGAGGTGGCACATGTCGTGCACAGGCACAGATCCTGCGCCCCAGACGCTCCCGCCAGCCCGGCTTGGTTGGGCCCAGCGGCACATGTGTGCTTTGCTCCTTGGGCATCCCGAAAGCCGCATCTCAGCCGCCGCAGGGCTGCCACGAGCTCTCCAGACCGGGGAACGACCCGGCCATGGGCCAGGCTTGCAGCCAGATGCCCTTGGTGCCAAACCCCACTGTTGGGGCACCGAGCTGCTGTGGTGCCCACGGGTACCCCTCTGCCCCCACGGTGTCTGGGGCTTGCTGTGGAGCTGTGCTGCTGCAGGGTTTGGTCCCGGTGCCCCATGCCTGCTTTGCGAGGTGCCCCGATGCCCGGATCCAGCCTGGACCTGGGGCAGGGGCACCGGGATGAGGGCTGCCTGAGCCAGCCAGCGCTGCTGAAGGTCAAAGAGGAGGATTGAATTAAGGGGCTGTGAGCTGCTCCTTCCCTGCCTAATGCCTGGTGTTTAGCATCACCGTGCCTGCCTTGGGGACAGGCAGGACAGGGCAGGCGGGTGTAAATCAAATGGGCATTTCCACACGGGTGCAGCAAGCGGGCACCCCAGGATGTGCAGGAGCGGGGCCCCGCCAGCAAGGAGAGGAGAGGGACCCCCAGTGCAGGTCTGGTGGTGTCTGGGTGCCTCTGAGCTCCTGCAAACTCGTGACATCCCCCCAGGGCAGTGGGGCACCAGCGCAGGCTGAGCCCACGGGCACCGCTTTGGAGCCGGCTCATGGTGCAGAGAGCTGTGGCAGGAATTCAGCTCGCGCACACAAGAAAGTGAAGCCCTACCCCAAAGAAAAAACCTAAAGCTGTGATTGAAAGCGCACTTGAAAGCTGCTGGGGAATATGAATGTGTCTTTGAAGTAAAAGGGCTTCCATTTGTTAAGCAGAAAATGGAGCTGTGTGTTTCGATTTATAGTTTTACTTAGCAAATAAAACAGGAGAGGAGTAAGTGTTTATGTCTCGCTCTGTTCCCAGCCCCTCCGCCCCCTTCGCCCCCCGAGTTAAAAGCTCAGTGCTTCTGAAATGCTACAAAGGCAGCCGGGAATAAAGCAAAGCAAGCAGCTTAGATAAACCCTAGATTGGGCTAAGCTCTTGTCGATAGGCTTGTGAAATGGCTCGGGGGGGAAAATGGCCAGTGGAGGGGTCTGGGGGCCCTGGTTGGGACATGGGGACTGGGAGGTGGCCACCAGCATCCCCCTGCCCACGTGCTGCTGGGTTATGGTTATGCCTGTGATGAAGTGGTCCTGCTGCCTTGGGGCTGGCAGGCTATGGGGCTGGCAGGCTATGGGGCCAGGCATGTCTCTCACCCCCTTTCCCTCCTCTCTTCGCAGACGATGTCTCCCCATACTTTAAGACGGAGCCGGTGCGGAGCCAGGTCCACCTGGAGGGGAACCGCCTGGTCCTGACATGCATGGCGGAGGGCAGCTGGCCCCTTGAGTTCAAGTGGCTGCACAACAGCCGGGAGCTGACCAAGTTCTCCCTGGAGTACCGGTGAGTCCCCGCCACCGCCGCTGCTGAGCATCTGGGGAGAATCCCACCTGGCATGCCGGTCCCTGCCGGCAGTCGCCACGGCACAGAGGGCATTGCCAGTCTCCCTGCGCGGGGCTGCCGTCCCGGGGAGGCAGCGGTTAGCATGCCGGGAGCTGCTGCCACTGTTTGGAGAGCAAATGGTGGATTTAAGCAGGTCAACATCAGGGAGGAGGTGTTTGCACAAGTGGGATTAACACTGGGCCACAGATCACGGCCGGCTTGTGGCTCCCTGCGAACTGCCCGATGAGGGGAAAGAGGAAGGGAAGGGCGGCATGAGAGATCGCCCTGGGTTCGGGCATCCAGCCCCATGTGCTGACTAATCCTGCCGCAGAGTGGCTGGCCCCACGTCAGAGCCCGCTTGGAGCTCACCTCTAAATCAAGCCGGGCACCTCTCGCCGTCTCTTCTGTGTGCGTGTGTCATCCTCTCTGTTTTAATCAATAATTCAGCCCGAGACAAGCCGTTCCCCGTTTAAAGGCATCGAATCCAAAGGCTTCGTGTTGCTGTAGCAACGCGGGGCTGCTCTGGGATGCCAGGAACGCAGACAATGTGGCTGGGTGACGTCCCCTCCCCGGCACCGTGTGCCATGCTGGGTACCCTCCCCGTCACCGTGTTGGGTGCTGGAGCAGTGGCCATCCTCGGGGACAATGGGGGCTGTCCCCCACCAAGCCATGGTGGCTGCAGCTCTGCGATGTCCCCGATGCCCCAGACCAGGTGCTGGGTGTTTGCACCAGTGCTGGGTGCCCCGTGGGACGTGTCCCTTGTCCCTAGTCACAGTGCCGAAGCTCAGAGACCTGTTGAGCCCCACGATTCCCACAGCTCATGCCTGTCAGGGGGTCACGTTGGCTGCAGCGGGAACTGCGCAAAATGTCAACCCTTGAATAGGATTGTGGGGAAGGTGGTGACAGCAGGGTGGAGGGATGCAGGGCCCGTGCAGGGGCTTCTCCAGGGCAGCTGCACAGCACTGGGGCAGAGCCACCCACCCCAGGCAGGAGAAAGGCATCAGGACCCCGACTCTGGGCTCTGCCCCATCCTTGGAGGGGGTCAGGAAACCTGGGGGGCACCTCCAAACCCAGTACGGGGATTCCTGGCTTCCTTTCCTGGCTGTGCTCCTGGGTTTGCTCTGTGCCTCAGTTTACCCTTCTGTAGGAAAGGGGCAGCCACTGGTATCTCTGCTCTGGGATGCCCGGCAGCTCTGGAGGCCCACGTCCCTGCGCCAAGGTGACTCCCTTTCCCCGGAGCCCCCGGCCCCCGCCTCCGGCTCCAGCATCCAGCCAGAAAGGATTAAGGAAGGAAGCGAGAAAATAAACAAACACGCAGGGAAAACCCAAACAAAGCCAGCCGCAGCTAATGAAGCAAACAGCCTCTATGCAAATCGCTGCCTGGCTTTAACCCGTCCTCTCGGCAGCGAGGACGCAACCTGCTGGCATCAGCTTCGTTCTGCCCGGCGTGCGTTGCCTGTCCCCGGGTCTCCGCGGGGATTTAATGTGTCGAGATGAGAGTTTGGACATCTTGCCTGGAATTGAAGGCTGCCGGTGAGGAAGGCGAAGTACCAAAATTAGTTATGATGGGCAGAAATTGAATTTTAATAGAGATGTCGGTGGCATGGAGCCAGCCTGCTCAGGCAGTGGGAAGGTAGTAATTAAAAGTTAACGAGTTTAGAAACAGAGTAATCCTTGGAGAGGGGAGGGCTGGTGTTTATGGCCAGGGAGGCTCAGGGATGCTCCTGTCCGTGCGGGGGCCAGGAATGGCTGTGGGTGCATTGGCAGCGTGGGTGAGGGATGCAGGGTGCAGCCAGCCCCCCCCTCCCCGCCCACCTTGGGGCTGGCATGTGCCCCCTGGCATGTCCCCACTCCAGGGACAGGAGGGACCTTCCCCGGGGCCTGGCTGTGCCCATGACAGGACTCATTGTGCTTTGCAGCAGCGCCATGTGCTGGGAGGGGGGAGCCAGCCCCAGGGAGCCGGCTGGGCTTGGTGGCATCACTTCACGGTTCCCAGCCAGGACGGCGTGTCACCAAGCATTTCGTCCATGGCATCCTCACCGCTCCTCCCCAGATCCTCTCCTGCAGCAGGGCATCCCGCTGGCACTGCCGGCTGCTATCGCCCTTGTGCGTTTTACCCATTTTTGTGGGGGCTGTGGCTCTCGCCCCCTCAGCTCCGCGCTCCCCAACGAACCACCTCGGTTCATCCTCGGCTGATGGTCAGACGAGCTCACGCCACGTTTTAAGGGAAGGAGCCACTCTCCCAGTTTGGCAGCGTGTTTCCATGGCGACCGCCCTCTCCTTCCCGCAGCGATTCAGCCGCCAGCTTGCCACCGGAGCGACTTGTTGGCGTGTGGCAAAGGGCAGGTGGGGAATGGGCTCAGCAGGTCCCCGGCCCCGAGCTGGCGAGGGCCAAGGTAGTGCCTCTGCATGCAGCTGGAGCCAACCCTTCGGGAGCATCCCTGGGGACCGCGGGGGAACTGGGGACCAGCTTGGCTCCGTGTGCGTGCGGAGCCGTCCTCCCTCAGGAGCATCCCTGGGGATCAAGTGCGATCACGGGACCATGGAGGGATTGGGGACCAGCCTGGCTCGATGTGTGCTCCCCTTGGGAGCATCCCCAGGGACCGCGGGAGATCAAGGAACAGCCTGCCTTCACCCACTTGCTGCCTCCGTTGCCTGCCGCTGGCATGGGGAGCATGGAGACAGCTATCCCGTGGGACCCCAGGTGCCCCCTGCGCCTGGGGACCCCACAGCAAAACCCCGTCCCCTCTAATGCCGGTTGTGACCTTCGTTAAGGTGACGGCGGGGCAGGCGGGCGGTGGAGGCTTGCCTGCACGCTCTGCTCCTGTGCCCTGGCACGCTGGCACTGCGCTCTCCAGGGCCAGCTCTGTTTTTCCATGCATAATCTCACCGGTGCCGGGCTCTCCTGCGAGCAATCCAGAGCCTGACTTCTTCTCGTACAAGGAATCATAACATGCAAATCAGGCAGCTTGATGTCTTTAATGAAATCCTCAGAAGGAAAGTGCTTCTCTGGTGAATTGAGGATATTTATTTCTCATACAAGAAATTTAACATGCAGATTAGTTGGGTCTGGTAATTTATCACATGAGATTGTCGTATTAAGGGTTGCATCGAGTCCTGCTGCCTTCGGAAATTACCTTACACGTAGATTACTTCTGGACAGACTCCCATCCATAGAGATGCATCTTATATCTACTAAATCAGCCCTCTTTCCTCTCCCCATGTCCCTCTGCAGCTGGTGCAGGAGCCCAGCAGCTACTAAAGGATCCCCTGTCTCTTCCCAAGAGCCCAGATCCCCTTTGCCGGGAGCTCGGAGCCTGGGAAAGTGTAATTACATCTCCGACACTGGCTGGCTTTGCCGCTGCCGTGCTCGCCGCACCTCCCTCCAGCAAAACAGGGTTTGCACGACTGAGCCTCCCGGCACTCCACTGGGTTTCTCGGGCACAGTGCAGCCCCATGGCCCCTCGCCAAGACCCCCTGAGCCCCGGGGTTGGTTTTCCAGCACGTGCTGCCTTCTACCCATCCCTATCTACTTGCATGCATGGGGAGGGTTGGCAGGAGCCACCCTGCATGGGCTCACTGCGGAGAGGCAGATTTGGGGCTGTTTCAACCCCCCATCCTACTGGGTTGGGATGTTTTGGGGTGCACATCCCCTGGGGATGCAGGGAACACGGCATGCTGCTCACATGGGACCCTGCAAAGCCTTTATGGCCTTTTGAGGACCATGGATGATTGATGCCCATACTTTGTCCCCAAATTATGTAAAATATGGAGCCAGGCCCCTCTCAAAAACACAGACCTGGGGGCAAAAGGGGCAGTTCATGCCTGGCTCCCTGCTGGGACCCCAACCTGTGCCGCTGCTCACCGGGAGCAGGTCCCTGCTGTGGCTGGACCAGGTCATTGCCAGCCCAGGTGTGAAGCACAGCCCTGTCTCCTGGGGAGCTAATTGCCATTCAATAATATAATTAATGGGAGCTGATGAATGTCAGAGGGGTTGCAGCCAGGCTGAGTGGGAGCCCAGCAGTGAGTTTCTGGTGCCTGTGGCTCCAGCCTGGCTGGCTTCATATTTGGCATTGCCAATGTGGTAAAGCCCCCAGGAGCGTCGGTGAGGCACTGTGGAGCTGGTAATGGGCAGCGTGGAGTGGGTTTTGCTGGTGATGCTTGTGCTGTGAAGGCTCCTGCCTTTCTCTGTGCCTTGTTTGGCTTTGAGGGGGACACGGGGGGGTTGGTGTGAGCAAGAGGCAGCGATTGCTGGGCGCAGGGCAGCAGTGCCCGGGAGCCATGTGGGCATCGGGGCTGGCAGGAGGCATGTGGAGGGAAGGCGATGGAGGGGACCTCCTTGCTGGGACTTTATGTGGGTTCAGGCAGCTGTGGGAGGGAGACCGGCGGAGGGCTCTTGGACCCGGAGATGCCACCTGAGCTGGGTGGCAGCAGTGGCCAAGCTCCTGGTGAGGGATGTGCCGGAGCCCTCTGGGTGCCGTAACGCGGATTGAGGCTTGTGTGCTCACTCCCTTCTGCTCTGCCGGAAGGTGGAAGATTAATACGTGGGCATTAATTATTAAATGGCTCATTGTTCTGGCAGGGCCAATTGAGGCAGCGATTTACAGAGCTGCTGGCACCCGCCGAATTCCCCTGACCAAAGGAAAACACTTCGGCAAGCGGAGAGGCGACGGCTCCCACCACGTGTGTCAAAACAGAGCCCTTTCCAATCAGGAGCTAATTGAGATCCAATAATACAGTTAACAGGGGCTGATGAAGTACCAGGGGCGTTGTTTAAAAACATGTTGAGCAGAAGCCCAGCGCTGCGGCTGGGTGCAGGCGGAGGCGCTGGGATGCGTGGCTCAGGTGCTGGGAGTCGTTAAACCTTTGCTAAGTGTGTTTTAATGCTCGCTTGACATTTCATTATTGCACAGTAACTATTCAAATACATGTCCCCTCTAGAATTAATTAGTCGTTATACAGGATATTAATCAAAGGGGACCATGCCAACGTGCTTATATCCAAAATCCAATCCAGCTGTTGCTGTTACTTGGCGACATTGGAAAAACCACACAGATTTCTGCGCTCTTCTGGCTTTCAATTTGATGGATCAAATCCTTTGGCTGATGCTTTTCCTGGCCCCTCTCCACCCCCTCAATCTAATAATAATTCGGCAGCGTCAGCCCCATGCTTCTCAGCAACCCTACAATAATAGAGCTGGGAGCATCAGCCGGGGCTGGGGCATCACTCTGCCGGAGCGCAGGGCCCTCGCGGCACCGTGAGCAACCCTACCATAACAAGGCGGTGTGTGCAGCCCGGTGAGTCGAGCGTATCGGTGCTGCCGGTGCCTTGCCAGGGTTGCACGGTGAGGGCGGGTTATGGCTGAGCGTGGTGCTGTGCCCTGCCCTGCCTCGCTGTGGTGGACCTGCTGGATAGATGGATGGGGAGGTCGTCGTTCCCGACGTGCAGCCCATCCATCTGTCAGCTTGAGCCGGTGCCAAAGCCTTCCACTGGCCGGCTGCTCCTGCAAACCCGCCGGTCCCCCGGCATGGAGCTTCTGGCTCCGGAGGCCCCTCCTGACCCCGGGGCCGAGCATGGCACAGCCGCTTCCTGACCGAGCCTGGAGACTGCTGCTGTTTTCCATCAGTGCATTTTTTTTTTTTTTAAGCACAGGTCAGTTCTCGCTTCGGAAGTGCTTTTCCCCACAGACGATGCCCTGTCAACCTCTGTCTTTACAAACAAACCAAACGAGCCCCTTGAAACAGCAGAGTCAGCAGCAAGGGCTGCGCCGGGAGCACAGCCAGAACTCCGTCCCGGCTCGAGTGGTGCAAAACATGCCTCTGGGCTGGCGGATGGGCAAAGCGACCCGGTTGGAGCAGTGCCCGCGGGCACTGGGCGGCAGGATCGGCCCCAAGCGGAGGAGCCACCTGCTTGGATGGCACGGTGGAGCCAGGAGCTCCTGGCCACCGAGAAGCAGCCGTGGCTCGTGGCTGCTCCTGCTTGCTCAAACTGGGGGGGGGGTTGTGTGGGGTGTTGGGGCTGCATGCTTCACCCCTCCTCCTGCCCACAGCGCTTCCTCCTGCGAAGGGGTGAAATTGGTTACCGTCCCCTTACAGCCAGGCGTGATGGGGGAAGGAAATCAAATCAGAGCAGTCTTGGATAAAAGCCTCCGTGGAAGCCGAGCGGCAGAGAACAAAGTCTCTGCTCGTATTTGTTTAATGACTGCGGGCCAGGCTGCGCCCGGTAATTGATTTCCTTTCTCTGGGCTATTTTGGGCCGCTTAGGTGTGTGCAGAAGCTCGGCTCCTTAATAGCTCCTCCAGCTCCGGTGATGCGGGGACCAGGCCCCGTTAATTGGATCTGCAGTGGTGTCCCCATCGGGGGGGTCAGGGGGGAAGGCTCCCCATGCCCACGGAGGTATCCTGGCTCCACGTGTGTGGGGACAAGGCGCTGCAGTGGGGCTGTGCGTTGGTGGGTGCTTCGTGTGTGGGTGCACGTGAGCCCCAAGGGTGGGGGTGGTTTTGGGTCCCACAGGGTGGCTCACGGGCCGTGCCGGGGGCTTTGCACCGGCCCCTTCCCGGGATAAGGGTTTGGAGGGGACGTGGCAGAGGGATGCGCAGGGGGTCTGTGTGGGGATCACGCGTGCCCCTCTGCTGCTGAGCGGGCAGGCGAGCATCAGGGAGCGTCCATCCGTCCGCGTGCATGTGTGTGTTTAGGAGTCACTGTGTGTGCGTGTGATTTATTAACGAGGACACCACAAGGAGAGCGGGCCCATTATTCCTGGTGTCCGCATCAGTTCCTGACAGCTCCGTGGAATTGAAATATCTTATTTAAAGCCTCTGGGGATCATTTTTAAATGTCAGCTGTGACACTCAAGGATGTGTTCCCAAAGGGCATCCTTCCTTCTCTCGTGGGGACGGGTGATCCCTGGCACGCCGCATGGGTGGGTGGGTGTCGGCAGTGGGTTTGGTGCCAGCCCCGCCGTGCCCACCATGGCTTGGTGGTGCCACTGGACGAGGTGGGAGCTCTGTGTCCCCGGCACCGTCTCCTGCACCAGGGAGGTGGGCACAGGGGCCCCGCCGCAGAGGGGACGTGCTCCTTGTGTCTTATGAAAGTTTAATTTACGCTCAGTTATCAAAAGAACAAACAAAGCTTTGCCAAAACAGCCCGCGGCATGTTTTAATGCAAGATTAGATTTTGGGCAAGGAGGGTTGATCTTGGTTATTTATTCCCTTTCTGGTTTATCTCCGAGCGCTCCCCGTCGGGGAAGGTGATGCTGCAGCGCCTGCCCACCCCCCCAGGGTCGCCCATCTGCACCACTGTGGGGAGTCCAGCCTATTTTGGGGGGGGATGGAGCAGGAGTGCCTGCCTCCCTCCTGGCAGTGGGGACTGCTTGGGGAGGTCTGGTGGCAGCAGGGTCTAGCTTGGGGACCGGGGCGATGCTCGGGGGCGGTGGGCGAATCGAGACATGGTTATTTCCTTTATCTGCTTATCAGTTGCTGGCGCTGGCGGCCGATAAGAGCAGCCGCTGGGGATGATAAGGCGGCTCAGCCCTGGCTAATCGGAGTGGTGCTGGGCTCAGCCGCACGCGGGGCCGACGCAGAGTGACACCGGCAGACCCCCGGCGTGCCTCTGCTGGACACCACCGGGGCTCAGGGCAGGGGTCAGGGCAGCGGGTGCCAGGTTGCCGGCAGCCACCTCTGCTTTTGGCAGCTCGAAGCCACTTGCCCAGCGTGTCCCACTCATGGCAGTGAGTCACCGTCCAAACCCCCGCACCGGGCGGGTGATTGTCACTGGTTCATGCCGCATGGTGCGGTGAAAGTACGTCCTGTGTGCGTGGCCACGAGTCCCTCTGTGGCAGCGAGGGACACTGTGTTGTCTCCCCAGCGTGCATGCGTGTCTGTGTGTGTGTGTGCAAACATGCATGCCTGCACGGACATGCACATACATGCACGTACACCCACCTCTGGCAGCCGCTCCTTGGGGAAGGAGCCGGCACCTGGCGCAGGGGTTGCTGCCCAGCAGTAAATGGGGGTCTTGTGTAGGACCTGCAACCTCTCCCGGGGGCTGTGATGGTGACTTGGATGTCCCCTCCACCGCTGAGGTGGCTCCTCTCTCCCGCAGGTACATGATCACGTCACTGGACCGCACGCATGCCGGCTTTTACCGCTGCATCGTCCGCAACCGGATGGGAGCCCTGCTGCAGCGTCAGACTGAGGTGCAGGTGGCCTGTAAGTGACAGCCCCGCTCGGGGTGGGGACACCAGCCGGGGGCACCCAGCTCCCCAGCGCTGCGGCATGGCTTTGGCACTGGTGCAGCCCATGGCCGGCACACGCGAGTCTGGAGCGTCCTTTGGGGTGATGCTGGCAGGGACGGGGCTCTTGCTGCCTCTGCTGCTCCCGCTGCCCGGTCTGGTGGTGGTGGTTGGGGGTGCAGGGGGGCACCCCGAGGGCAGGGCAGGGCACAGGGTGCAGGCAGAGAGCTCTGGGGCCAGGAAACCCGCAGCACCGTGTCCGGGCAGGCGGCTTCAACTCCCTGGAGGGGTGAAATGCCTTTGCAGCGTGAAAGCAGCCCCGTTCCTCCCCAGCTGCATGGAGTGCTGGAAGCAAACACAATTTATAATCGTTACTGAAAGCAAACAGGAGCGTGTGGGGTTAGGTGGCTGCATCCGTCAGCACGGGAGCAGGGGCAGCTGGACTGGAGGCTCAGTCCCGGGTGCTGCTGCCACGGCTCGGGATGGATCCCGCGAATGAGTGGACCCAAGCAGGATGGGCCAGACCTCGGGGGTCTGCGCTGGAAGGTGATGCAGAGGCACCATGGGGGGTTTAAGCAGGACAGGAGGGTGCTGAGGCCCGGGATGCTGGCTCTGTGCCCCAGGGGACTTGCCCCTCTCTGTCACCCCTCCCCTCTGGGGTGCCCCCAATCCCATCCACTTAAACCCCTTCCTGAGGAGCAATGACAAATCAGGAAACTAATGAGAAATTAATAAGGCAGCTGTGCTAACAACTAATGATAATGGCAAAGTCGTTAAAAAAAGATTCTTTACATGTTTTTAATTACAGCAATTAAGGGAAGTCAATAAAAATCCCCTGCCCCCCCCCCCTTCTCCGTGCACCCTGCTTCACTCTGCTTTCCTCGATTGCTGTGTGCTTCCAGCCTGCGAACGGCTGCGCAGGATGGAGACAGCAGGTGCCCCAACCTTGCCCACGGAGCCAAGGTCATGCCGGGGTGCTCCCGGTGCTGGGCCATGCGTTGGGGCAGGGATTGATGCTGGGGAGCCCCAGGCCTGAGCCCTCCTTGCTGCGGCTGCGCCCCATCCTTGGTGGGGGACACATGGGTCCCTGGTCTGGCATGCAGATGAGGGGGCTGTGCAATTCCAGGTACTGCAGGGACGCATCCTGATGTGAGCGCAGCCCTGGGCATGCAGGAACATGCCCACCACCACGCCCTGTGCCAACTGAGCAACCCCAGCCGAGGAGGGGAGCAGAGCGCAGACCCCAGGGCAGCCCCTCTGCATCCCCTGGGGGAGCCCATCCCCGTAGCCTCCAGCCCGCTCCCCAGTTCGACCCGGGGCCGGACCCTGCTGGGTCCCCGGCTGCATTGCCGGCCCCTCCCCAACCCCTGACATGGTTCTCCCCCACATTTTGCAGATATGGGGAGCTTTGAGGACAGCGAGACGCAGCAGAGCGTGTCCCACGGGGAGGCGGCCGTCATCCGTGCGCCCCACATCGCCAGCTTCCCCCAGCCCCAGGTCACCTGGTTTCGTGATGGCCGAAAGATCTCCCCCAGCAGCCGCATGTGAGTACTCCCGGCATCCCCCCAGCATCTGGGGGGGCTGCGTTTCCCTCGGCTGCCGTTGTCCTTGCAATAGTTTAACAGACATCTTGAGCTCATCGTGCTAAAACCCGCAGAGACAGACTTGGCGACTAATGGCTCTGTCATTGGGGAAATGAATTTTTTTTTAAAAAATGAGAATAAGAGGGAGGAAGGTGGGCAAAAGGGGCACAGCACATGCAGGGGCAGCAGCCAGTGTGACAGAGCCGGGCATGGCACACGCATGTGTGCCAGGCGTCCCTGTGGGGCTGCAGCAGGCCCTGGTGCCATCAGAGTGGTAAGCCCAGCGCTGGCAGACGCAGCGTGCGGGAATTGAATTTGTAACCCACATTATGCAGGAATTGAACTGGTCTCCTTTCTATTTGCAAAGGAGGATTGAGGAGATAAAACTCCTTTTTCTCATATTTAATGGTAAAAAAATATATTCCCCAAACCACTTTATGTTTCCAGCAGATTAGATCGTTCCATAAAAAAAATAAAAAAATAAAAAAAATTCCTATTAATCTGCACCACCCGATGTGCTCTGCTTGGTGCGGGGGGTGTGGGGCTCAGTCCTGGCATGGACCCGGCTCTTCCCTGGGGCCAGTGGCTGAGCCGAGTCCCTGTCCGGGGCCGGTGCCTGGGGCAGGCGGGAGGAAGGTCGGGAGCCATGCCCGTCCCACCTGGGTGCCCTGGGGCTGGTGCGGGTGCTGCGTGAGGGATCCCAGCTCACTGCATCAGTATTCCCATTGGGTTCACCTCCCCATCTCGCACCACACGCTCATCCCCGCAGAGCCATCACGCTGGAGAACACCCTCGTCATCCTCTCCACGGTGGCCCCGGACGCAGGACGTTACTACGTGCAGGCGGTGAATGACAAGAATGGGGACAACAAGACGAGCCAGCCCATCACGCTGACCGTGGCCAGTGAGTGCGGGGGCATTGCCCCCCGCAGCCCCTCTCCCCCGGCACCGCCTGGCTCACCCCTGAGTTTAATTTGCAGTAAATCTCTTCGGAGGCTCTGGCTTCTGCTGACTTAACAGTTCAGCTGCCTCAAAATTTATTTAGGCACTTCGGGCTGTGCTGCAGGCGCTAATTGTACCACGGGCAGAGCCTCCCCCGCCGTCCCCGCCGCCGGGGCTGGATCCGGCCGTGCCCTGGGACTGGGCTGTGGGATGGGATGGTGAAATGTAGCACCAACAGGAGCAGCTTTGCTGTGGGACACCCTGCCCGTGTTCCCCTCCACTGCCCCAGATCAGCCCCTGCCTGGGGACACCCCTGTGGCCCCATCCCTCCGGTCCCCTTGGACCCTGCAGGACCTGGCTGAAGGTCCCCTGGCCCCCGTTCAGGTGGTGACAGCCCGTCCCAGGGAAGATGTCCCAAAATGGCATCAATCCTCCGGGTACTCCCATCCCATCTCCCTTCCTGCTGCTCTGTGGTGGGGTTTATCCCTTTCCACCGAGGGCTCTGCCTCTCCCCCTTCCCTTCCTGCCCCATTAATCTGTTTTTCTGTACCTCGGGCATCCTGGTGCGTAATAAACAACCTGGAGCCCATGTTTATGGATTCAGCTATATCAGCAGCTTTCAAGCCGATCACATTTTTACAGCGCCTACATGAGGGTTTTTTATTGTTGCAATCATTTTGCTTTATATACTCCCCTTCTCCCTCCTCCCCGCCAGCTAGTGCTGCCACACGGGCTGGGGTCCGGGCTGGTGCCACAGGCTCCCGTGGGAGGAGAGGGCTTAGGGAGAGTACTGAAGGCACCCTGATATCAAGGTGATGGGCTGGACCTGCCTGTCCTTTCCGCAGGAGAGCAGAGCCCGTGGCCCTTTGGTCCCTGCTACCTTTGTCAGGCAGAGCAGGCATGGGGCTTTGGGTGCCCCATCAGCCTCGCTGGGGGCTGGGGTGCCATAGGGGTGAGCAGGGGGCAGGGAGTGCTGATGGCTGTCCCTCTGGCCTCCTTCTTCCCAGATGTGGGTGGCCCAGCTGATCCCATCGCACCCACCATCATTGTCCCACCCAGGAACACCAGTGTGGTGGCCGGGACCTCGGAGGTGACCATGGAGTGCGTGGCCAACGCCAGGCAAGTAGCGTTGGGGCAGACGGGACAGGGATGGGGCACATCCCTGTTGGCATCGCCCAGCCCCAGGACTGGGTGCCCCTAGGTCCCTTCCCACCAGGGCTCCTGGGTACCATGGGATGGAGTGAGGTGGGGATTTGGCAGGGTCCAGGGGGGCTGGGGCTGTCTCTCAACGTGCTCCTGGCCCCCCCAGGCCGCTGATCAAGCTGCACATCATCTGGAAGAAGGATGGGGCGCCTCTCTCCAGTGGCATCAGCGACTACAGCCGCCGGCTCACCATCCTCAACCCCACGTTGAGCGACAGCGGCTACTATGAGTGCGAGGCCATGCTCCGCAGCAGCAGCGTGCCCACCGTGGCTGAGGGTGCCTACCTCTCCGTCCTGGGTGAGGCCCTGGCTGTGGGCAGCCTAAACCACACGTGCAATGAGTTGGGGCGGTCTCAGCCCGGGGGCTGAGATGGGAAGTGACAGGCGGGGGCCACTGGGGGTGGTTTGATGGTGGGTCTGCAGGACCCTAGCTTTAACACAACCCCATGCCCATCGCCGGGCTTCCCTTTGCAGAGCCACCACAGTTCATCAAGGAACCGGAGAGGCACATCACGGCTGAGATGGAGAAGGTGGTGGCCATCCCCTGCCAAGCCAAAGGTGAGCCGCTCCCCAGCGGACCTCCCCGTGCCGCCGCGGCGCCGTGCCTGACCTGGTCCTGGACCTTGCAGGCGTGCCTTCCCCCGAGATGGCCTGGTACAAGGATGCTGCCCTCATCCGCCTGGAGAAGCTGTCCCGCTTCCAGCTCCTGGCGGATGGCAGCCTGCAGATTAGTGGGCTGTTACCCGACGACACCGGCATGTTCCAGTGCTTTGCCCGCAACGCGGCCGGCGAGGTGCAGACCACCACGTACCTGGCCGTGACCAGTAGGTGCCAGCCCCCCCACCCTGGAGCCCAGGGTGCCCAGCCTGGGCAGTGGGCGGGATGTGCCTGGGACACCCTTAGCTGGGCTCTATGGGGGGGCTCAGGAACCCCAGGAAACCCTCACATGGGGGTGGAATCCCCCAGTGCCCCAGGAGCAGGTCAGCTCCAGGCTGGGCACCGGGAAGGGCTTCAGGGGGGGGCTGTGCATCTCTCTACCCTACAGGCATCGCCCCCAACATCACCAGGGGCCCCCAGGACAGCACCGTGATTGATGGCATGTCCGTAATCCTCAACTGTGAGACCTCGGGGGCTCCACGCCCGGCCATCACGTGGCAGAAAGGTAAAGGGGCTGAGGGCACTGGGGTGTGGGCAAACCTGCCCTCTGAGCCCTTTGTCTGCCCTGCCTGCACCCACGGCCCCAGGGCATCCTCTGCAAGCTCCATGGCCACCTGGCTCACTGGCCACCAGGCTTGGCCGATGGCTGAGGCACTGGGAGCTGATGGGGCTCCCCTGTGTCACCCAGGGGAGCGGATCCTGGCCAGCGGCTCGGTGCAGCTCCCGCGCTTCACCCTGCTGGAGTCGGGCAGCCTGCTCGTCAGCCCCGCGCACCTCGCCGACGCCGGCACCTACACCTGCCTGGCCACCAACTCCCGCGGCATGGACGAGGCGTCTGCCGACCTGGTCGTCTGGGGTAAGGCACCCGCCAGCGTGCCCACGTCACCTAGCTCTGCGGCAGCCGGGCTCTGCCTGCTGCCCTGTCTGCGTGCACAGTGCAGGATGGACCCTGCCCAGCTCCGTGGGCAGCTGGGTGCTGCCTCCCACCACGCACGGTGCGGGGCGGAGCTCTCTGGGGATGCCAAGGATGGGCTCTGGCACGTGGCTGGTTGGGTTGCATGGGTGCAAACTTGGGCTGTCCCCTGCCGATGCCACCCCTGCAGCCCTCCGGGCAGTGCCAGTGCCTCATCCTGTCCCCCCTCCCTGCAGCAAGGACGCGTATCACCGACCCGCCGCAGGACCAGAGCGTCATCAAGGGGACCAAGGCCATCATGAGCTGCGGGGTCACCCACGACCCCAGCGTGGACGTCAGGTATGTGCGATGGGGCTGGGAGGGCTGGGGGTCTGGGCAACCTCAGGCTGCCTGCCTGCCTGCCGTCACCGCTGCCTGTAGGCCTGGGGAGGGAGTGGGCAGATGGTGGGTGCCTCCATCCCCAGCCCTCGCTGGCAGTCCTGCAGTGCCACCTGGTGCCCTGCTCACGGGGAGCCTGGCACGCCGGCGGGACCCCTGGTCCCCTCTCCTTGTGAGGGGCTGCAGGCTGCCAGGACTCCTGAGTCGTCCCCATCCCCGGCACAGGTACGTCTGGGAGAAGGATGGGGCACCGCTGAGCCCGGAGAGTGGCCCACGGGTGCGCCTGGATGAGACGGGCACCCTGCACATCTCCCAGACCTGGTCGGGCGACATCGGCACCTACACCTGCAAGGTGGTCTCAGCCGGGGGCAACGACTCACGCAGCGCCCACCTCCGTGTCCGGTGAGACCCCCCTCATCCTCACCAGTACCCCACGCCCTGGGCTGTGCCCCCTCCTTAACCCACC
>VYZV01030316.1:94818-108447 GCA_013401275.1 Pandion haliaetus
CCTCCACCCCGCTGCCTCCCTCTCCCCCCCACAGATGCGCCCTGGACCGTGCTGCTGGCCAGCGTGGACCCCGAGTCGACGTCGGTGGCAGTGCGGGGCTTGGTCCCCGCTCGTTCCTACCAGTTCCGCCTCTGCGCTGTGAATGATGTGGGCAGGGGGCAGTTCAGCAAGGACACGGAGAGGTGAGCCATGGCTGGGGGGGTCCCAGGGGGGCCGGCGGCCCTGGGTGCTCATCTCTGGCTCATCCCCCCCCGCCCAGGGTGTCCCTGCCCGAGGAACCCCCCTCTGCACCCCCCCAGAATGTCATCGCCAGCGGCCGCACCAACCAGTCCATCATGATCCAGTGGCAGCCGCCCCCCGAGAGCCACCAGAACGGTGTCCTCAAGGGCTACATCATCCGGTAGGCACCGGCGGGGGAGCGCGGGTGCCCTGTCACCAGCATCCCAGGGTGCTGTTGGGGATGCTGGCGGCTCTGACAGCCCCTGCTCCCCAGGTACTGCCTGGCTGGGTTGCCTGTGGGCTACCAGTTCAAGAACATCACCAACGCCGATGTCAACAACCTGCTCCTGGAGGACCTCATCATCTGGACTAACTATGAGATTGAGGTGGCAGCGTACAACAGTGCCGGCCTGGGGGTGTACAGCATGAAGGTGACTGAGTGGACGCTGCAGGGAGGTAGGCAGGGACGGGCAGGAGCTTGGCATTCGCCCCGATGGTGACAGGCTGTGCCGTGGAGGTGTTGGGGACGGGTGGCAGGAGGATGGGTTTGGGGGTCCCAGGGGAACCGGGACCTACCGGGGAGGGATGAGCAGGGGCTGCAGAGCCAGGGCAGGGCTGGCCCAGTCAGGGGTGTCTTGGGGCACCACCCTGGGTGCCCGGGATCCCAAGGGGCTGACGCCTGGCCGATGGAGGGGACCTCGCGGAGCCGGAGCCGCTGTGAGCCATGCTTTCATCCCGGCAGTCCCCACGGTGCCCCCAGGGAATGTGCAGACCGAGGCCACCAACTCCACCACCATCCGCTTCACCTGGAACCCCCCCAGCCCCCAGTTCATCAACGGCATCAACCAGGGGTACAAGGTGAGGGGCGATTCCTGCAGGTCTCCCCAAAATCAGGGCAGCCGGGGAGGGGAAACTCCTCTGCCGACCTTCACAAACCGGCTTGACTTCTCACCAAAACCCCAGATTTTAAATGGTTCTGGCCCGACTGTTAAAAGAATAGTTACTGAGATTTAACACTTGCATGGGCTCGGAGCCTCCCATGCTCTGTAATTAATTCCAAATTGCAATTAATTCAAATTTACATTAATGAAATTGAATTTAAACATTTAACTTGTTTCTTAATCCACTCGAAAGAAGTTCAGGAATTTAATTGCTGCTGAATGAGATAACCAGAGCAAGTAGGATATTTAACATTCTTATTAAATGCCACTTAGTATTTTTGATTAGTATTTTTAGGGCCTAATTAGTATTTAATTAAGTTGCTATAGGCTATCTTGCACAATGCGAATTAAATGCCCAAACATCCCTCCTAAATGCAGGCGAGTGGGCGATTACACGCCGTTATCAATGGGAGTTAATCACAAAGCATGCGTTCCGTATCGGCTCGTACGGGTAAACACACGCTTTTAAAGGCATCGAGTGTTCCCTGCACAATTAATTGATATTTAATCAACTCTGAATAAATAAGGAGAGGCCGGAGGTGCCCCGGAGGACGGTGTTTGTGGTACAGATGTGCACGGCAGGGGTGCCGGTACCCGGTATCGTTGTCCCAGCTCCTTCTTCCCACAGCTCATTGCCTGGGAGCCGGAGCACGAGGAGGAGGCGACGGTGGTGACGGTGCGGCCCAACTTCCAGGACAGCGTCCACGTGGGCTACGTGACGGGGCTGCGGAAATTCGCCGAGTACTTCACCTCAGTGCTGTGCTTCACCACACCGGGGGATGGCCCGCGCAGCCCCCCCCAGCTGGTGCGCACCCACGAGGACGGTACGGGGAGGCTCTGCGTTCCCGCGGGATGGACCCTGCCCACCTGTGGCTCCCGGGGAGGGTGGGAGCAGCCCCGAGATGGGGGACTTGGTCCCACTGGTGCTGCCGGTGGGGATGTGGACCCAGGGTGCCGCTGAGCCCCGGGAAGCCCCATGCAAGGGAAGCCCCCTTCACGCTCGTTCCCTGCGGGGGTCCCGTGGGTGCTGAGGGCTCCTGCCCTTGGGTGTGCGGCTGCGTGCTGAGCCTGGGTGTCTTTGGGCAGTGCCTGGTCCCGTGGGACATCTCAGCTTCAGTGACATCCTGGACACGTCCCTGAAAGTCAGCTGGCAGGAGCCACTGGAGAAGAACGGCATCCTGACGGGTAAGGGAGCACTGACGGGTACCCGGCTCCCGCATCAGCTCCCTCGCCACCCCGCAGCTTCTGTCACCCCGTAGCTTCTCCCCTGGCCCCACTCAGCCCCTCGGGGTAGGCAATGATGGGGACTGATGGTACGGGGTGTTTCAGGCTACCGGATCTCGTGGGAGGAATACAACCGCACCAACACACGGGTGACCCATTACCTGCCCAATGTCACCCTGGAGTACCGTGTCACTGGTCTGACTGCCCTCACCACCTACACCATCGAGGTGGCTGCCATGACGTCCAAGGGCCAGGGCCAGGTCTCCTCCTCCACCATCTCCTCCGGGGTGCCACCAGGTGAGCGCGGCGGTGTGGGGATGCCGGCAGGCTGCAGGCGGTGCTGGGGGCGAGCAGCCGGTGCCACCCACCCTGCCGTCTCCCTGCAGAGCTCCCCGGTGCGCCCACCAACCTGGGCATCTCCAACATCGGACCCCGCTCAGTCACCCTCCAATTTCGCCCGGGCTACGATGGCAAAACCTCCATCTCTCGCTGGCAGGTGGAGGCACAGGTATGGGGTGGCTGGGGAGGGGGGGGGTGAGGGTTTGCTGGGGGACAGCTCACCCCATTCCCATCCCGCAGGTGGGCCAGACTGGCGAGGCTGAAGAGTGGGGGCTCATCCACCAGCTCGCTAACGAGCCTGATGCCCGCTCCATGGAGGTGCCCAACCTGAAGCCCTACACCTACTACAGGCGAGTGGCGAGGACGGTGCCATGGCATCCTCCCCAGGGGACCAGAGACTTCTCGCCCCCCCACCGTGACCCCCCCCTCCTCTCTCAGTTTCCGCATGCGGCAGGTGANCCGCGGCTCTCGGGGAGGGGGGTCTGTGCCCACAGGCACAGGGCTCATGGGGGCAGGCGGGAGCGTGGGGAGGTGAGGGGGGATGGAGCTGGGGTGGCTGTGGGAACTGGGGAGTGATGGTGCCCGTCTCTGCCGTCTGGGGCCAGCCCCTCCTGGAGCAGGAGTACAACGGAAACCCTGATGCCGTGGGCTACAAGATCCGGTACGCACGCTCGGACGGGCGAGGGCAGCCAGCAGTACACGTCATCCACGACCGCGTGGAGCGGGAGTACACCATCGAGGACCTGGAGGAATGGACCGAGTACCGGGTGCAGGTCCAAGCCTTCAATGCCATCGGCCCGGGGCCCTGGAGCCACTCGGTGGTGGGACGCACCCGGGAGTCAGGTACTGCTGCCTACCCTGCAGCGCCGGGCACCCACCCGGCTGGATCCGGCCACTGAGCCCCACTCTCATTCCCTCCTCCAGTGCCCTCTTCTGGCCCCAGCAACGTGTCGGTGCTGGCCACCTCCTCCAGCAGCATGCTGGTCCAATGGAGCGACATCCCCGAGACAGACTGCAACGGTCTCATCCTGGGCTACAAGGTGAGCACCTACCCCAGCCCCGGTGCTGTAGCTCTGCCTGCCTGCAACCTTACCCGTGCCCTGCCACCCTCACCCGCAGACCTGGGAAGCATGGCTTTCCCTGGGAGGAATCACCCTGCAGCCTGCCAGGTCCCTGGTTGTGCCACCTCCAAGAGATGGTGACCAGCTGTGCCAGACTTTGCCGCCCTGCTCCATTCTGGGGCTGTGGTCCTGTCTGACCGTGTCACGTGGGGTCTGTTGCAGGTGGTGTACAAGGAGAAGGACTTAGACGCTCATGCCCAGTTCTGGCTGGCGGAGGGCAATGCCTCCCGCAGCGCCCAGCTGACCGGGCTGGGCAAATACACGCTGTATGAGATCTGTGTGCTGGCCTTCACCAGGATCGGTGATGGCGTGCCCAGCCGGCCCCCCGTCCTCAAGCGGACGCTGGATGATGGTGGGTAATAGCACCTGGATGGGCAGAGAGACCCGAACAGGCTGGGGGGGTCCCCTGGGTGCCTAAGGCCTTCCCATCCCCTCCCATCCCTGTTCCCTGGGGTGATCCCTCTCCCCCCCTGACCAGGACACCCAGGGCTCCCATTCCCAGGGGACGGGAACTGGCACTTTGCACACACTTGTGCACTCCCCGGTGAACCCCCTCTCTCCCCCGTCCAGTGCCTGGACCGCCCGTGGGGATCCTCTTCCCCGAAGTGAGGACCACCTTGGTGCGGCTCATCTGGCAGCCACCCGCGGCACCCAACGGCATCATCCTGGGTAGGTGGGGAGCCATCCTGGTTGTGCCACGCTGGGATGCTCTGTAGAGGGGTGCAGGGGTCAGGGAGAGCAGGGATCAGCATGGGGAGGCAGAGACCAGCTACCTGAGACCCCCTGAGCATCTCGGAGCCCATTGCCCCCAGGGCTGGGGTTTCCCCACTCAGCAGCCTGTGCTGGGTCCCTGGCTGTGTGTGAGCTCCCCTGTGCAGGGAGCCCAAAACCCCTCGTTGCTGGCCCTCTGCGTGTGCAGGGCTGGAGGAGGGAGGCACGCGTGGCAGGGAGCCCACGAAGGTGTCCACTCCGCCAGCCCCACCATGCTGCTCCCTTCCCCGTAGCGTACCAGGTCACCCACCGCCTCAACACCACCACGGTCAACGCGGCCACCGTGGAGGTGCTGGAGCCCAGCGCCCGGCAGTACACGGCCACCGGCCTCCAGCCCGAGGCAACCTACCTCTTCCGCATCGCAGCGCAGACCCGCAAGGGCTGGGGCGAGGCGGCCGAAGCCCTCGTGGTGACCACGGAGAAGAGAGGTAATGGGGGGGGGGCGTCCAGCCCGCAGTGCAGGGCTGTGCATGCCTGCGGCGTGCCTGTGGTGCTCCCAGCCCCTCGCCTCTCCCAGACCGCCCGCAGCCCCCTGGGAAGCCGCTGGCCCAGCAGGAGGAGGTGCGAGCCCGCAGCGTGCTGCTCTCCTGGGAGCCAGGCAGCGACGGGCTCTCTCCCGTCCGCTACTACACGGTGCAGACCCGCGAGCTGCCCGACGGCGAGTGGGCACTGCACTCTGCCTCCATCAGCCACAATGCCACCGCCTTTGTCGTGGACAGGTGAGGCACGGGTTGGCCCTCAACAGTGCTGTGGTGCGATGGGGAGCTGGGGAGGTGATGGGCTCCGCTTTGGGCGGTTGCCCCGTGCCTCGGTTTCCCCATCCGATGAGAAGTACTTGCACCAAGGTTGGGAAGCACTGGCCGATGTGGCCTGTGGGAGGGAGGGTGGCTTACGGGGTCATTCACCAGTCTCACCATCACTGACCCGCTCTGCTTCCGTCCAGGCTGAAGCCCTTCACCTCCTACAAGTTCCGCGTGAAGGCGACGAACGACATCGGGGACAGCGAGTACAGCGAGGAGTCGGAGTCGCTCACCACCCTGCAGGCAGGTCAGAGCAGGCTGCGGCCCCTGGGGCAGGGAGAGGGGGTGCCCCCCCTGCTTGGGCATCCCCCCATGCCTAGGGCATCTCTGAAGCCTCACCACCCGCTTCTTCCCCGCCCAGCCCCTGAGGAAGCCCCCACCATTCTCTCCGTCACCCCGCATACCACCACATCGGTGCTCATCCGCTGGCAGGTACAGTACCCTCCGCCTTGTGGGGTGTCGCAGGACTGGCCTCCTGCCCCCTTGGGAGGTGACACCAAGGCGTACTGGGGACAGCCACCTCGGGGTGCTGGGGAGCCCCGGGTCAGAGCAGCCCCTCGTTGTCCTCCCCACGCAGCCCCCAGCTGAGGACAAGATCAACGGGATCCTGCTGGGTTTCCGTCTCCGCTACCGCGAGCTGGTGTACGACAGCCTGCGCGGTTTCACCCTGCGCGGCATCGGCAACCCCGGCGCCACGTGGGCCGAGCTCACCCGTGAGTGCTCACGGACCCTGGGGATGTGTGGCTGGGGGGGTGACCCAGCAGTGGCGGGTGAAGGATGGCGCAGGGCAGCACCCTGCGCTCCACGGCCTCTCTTGGGCACCAGCCTGGAGCTGTCAGGGTTGGGCTGTCACTGGCCCCCTGGTGCCACCAGGTCCATGGTCCCTAACACGCTTGTCTGTGATGTCGGTGGCTCAGTCCCGCTGTGCTCAGCCCCCGTGCCGCTGTAGTGTGGGTGTCCACGACTCCCTGTAGTGTGGGTGTCCACGTGTCTGTACCTAACACGGATGTCTGCGTGACGTCCTGCCGTGTGTGTCTGGCTGTGCTGCCGTCCTCAGACCCCGAGGGGAACAGGGTCACATCCACTCTGGGAACAGCAGGGACATGAGTGGCAAGGGCAGAGCCCAAGACCAGACCTTGCCCCATCCACCACTCTCGGCCGTGGTTGGACCCCCGCGGAGACCCCGATGCCCAGACCCATCTTGTGCCACTCGGGGGATGGAGGACAGAAAGGCTCCTTGGTGCTGTGACAGCTCCATTGGCACCTGGGGGTGACAGGACCCTTGCAGGGGACCCCTGGCCCACCTTGGGGTGGGCAGCTGTGCTGGGGTGGGTGCTCAGAGGTCGGAGCCCACTTATGCCGCCTGCGGGACTAACCGGCTGCCTGCTCTCCCTGCCCTGTGCCACCCAGCCGCCTATGCCGTGCACAACCTCAGCGAGGTCTCCCTCACCCAGTACGAGCTGGACAGTAAGTCACTGCTCCCCTGCCCCTCCCTGCCTCCCCATACGTGTCCTCCCCACTGCCCCCCCCCGCCATGTGTCCCTCCCCTCCGCCTGCCTGTGCCCTGGCTGGGGGACACCTCTGCCTGTCTGCTCCTGTTGCTCCTTGGGGAGCCCCCCCAGCGGGGGGGGCTCTGCTGGGTCCCCTGAGGGTAGCAGGACCCCCACACTGCTGGCTGCGGGGAGGGCTCTGCTCACCTCTTCTCCCGTTTTCTAAACCCCCCCGCAGACCTGAGCAAGCACCGGCGCTACGAGATCCGCATGAGTGTGTATAATGCCGTGGGCGAGGGGCCCCCCAGCCCCCCCCAGGAGGTCTTTGTGGGCGAAGCGGGTGAGTCTGCCGGCACGGCCCTGCCTTGCGAGGGGCTGCCCACAGCTGGGAGCTGCGGGGAGGGGGCTGGACTGCCCTGGTACCCCAGGCTTGTGCCAAAACAAGGCAGTGCGTCCCCCGCATCGAGGGGGGCTTTCCCCTCCCTGGTCCCGGCTGGGCTGTGACACTGTCCCCTCCTTCGGCACAGTGCCCACCGGTGCGCCACAGAACGTGGCGGTGCAGGCAGCCACGGCCACCCAGCTGGACGTGACCTGGGAACCGCCACCGGCTGAGAGCCAGAATGGGGACATCCAGGGCTACAAGGTACCGCACCCTGGGAGCTGGCACCGAGCTGGGGCTGGGAGACACTGTGTTGTTGGATCTGGGGAGATGTTGGGTGTCCTGGGAGATGCTATGCGTGCCGTTGGGGAAGGGATTCTGGGGAGATGGCGGGTGTCCTGGGGAGATGCCGATTGTCCCGGGGAGATGCCCGTGTCCCATTCCCGGTGCCGAGCGGCCGCGGGGCGGCAGATGGCGCCGTCGGTCCTCGGGTGCTGCCGGGATGCTGCCGGGATGCTGCCGGGATGCTGCCGGGATTCCCAGCCCCACGCTTCTAGGCACCTCCTTGGTCACATCCGTGCTGGTTCCCCCTGCTCGGTCCCGTCCTTTGGGAATCAGGCACAGCTCGAAGGTGATCTCGGCGTGCTTGGTGCGGAGCGCAACGGTGCTGGGCCCTGAGCCAGCTGCGAGCGGGGGTCACGTCTGATGCCCAGCACAGCCTGGAGCCATCCTGGAGGAGAGGCCGTTCCTTTCACTCCGGCATGCTCAGAGCCCCCAGCCACGCTGGGACCGGGGCTTAGGAGCCCGGACAGGGCTGCGTGGGGTGCCTGGGCATAGCAAGGGGTGTGGGGAAGGCAAGATGGGCCCGTTCTGCGTATCACCCGGGTCTCCGTGCCTCCTCCTCCTCCTCCTGCAGATCCACTTCTGGGAGGCCCAGAACCAGAACGAGAGCGCGCGGGTGAAGACTCTCTTCCTGCCCGAGAACGGGGTGAAGCTGAAGAACCTGACGGGGTACACCTCGTACTGGGTCAGCGTCGCCGCCTTCAACGCTGCGGGAGATGGACCCCGCAGCCCCCCCGTCAAGGGGCGGACGCAGCAGGCAGGTGGGGCCCGTGGCACGGCTGCCCCCAGCCCTTCACTCAGCACGGTCGCATCCAGACCCTCCTGCCCCTGGGCTCTGCGGGGAGGTGTCTCCATGGGTCCAGCTCCAGTGATGTCTGGCTGATGCCCCTTCATCCCAGCTACACCCCAGCTCCTGCTCCTGTGCGGAGACCAGCCCTGGGCTTACCCCAGAGGGTTTGTGGGCTGGGGGCGTGTGGAGGTGAAGGTCTTGGCTGAGACTTGGGAAGGATGAAGGTCTCAGGAGGAGAGGCAAGGAGAAGGAGACTCATTCCCCCAGCTGTGCCCGGTGGCCTAGCAGGGTCTTTGCTTTAGTGGGGATGGGGGCATAGTGGGGTGGCACCAGGGTGGTGTGAGATGGTGATGACGAGTGCCCAGCCCCGTTATGGTGGAGGCAGGGAGAGGGGCTGGCTCGGTGCTGGGGGTCAACCCTGGGAGTGCTGAGCTGGCCCTGGCCACCCTGCTCCCTCGCAGCCCCCAGTGCCCCCGGCTCCATCCGGTTCAGCGAGCTGACCACCACATCGGTGAACGTGTCCTGGGAGCCACCACCACTGCCCAACGGCGTCCTCGAGGGCTACAGGCTGGTCTACGAGCCCTGCATGCCTGTGGATGGTGAGGGCACGGTGGGGGCACCGGAGGGAGGCTGGGATCATTGGCAGGAGCTGGGAGGGCTCTGGGGAAGACCCAGCTCAGCCTCCATCCCCACAGGTGTCAGTAAGATCGTGACGGTGGATGTGAAGGGCAACAGCCCACTGTGGATGAAGGTGAAGGACCTGGCTGAGGGCGTGACATACCGGTTCCGAATCCGGGCCAAAACCTTCGCCTACGGGCCAGACGTTGAGGCAAACATCACGACGGGGCCTGGGGAAGGTAGGGGGAGGACGTGCAGGATGGCTGTGCCAGGGTGAGGGAGGAGACGTGGCGAGGACAGTTTTCCTAGTGCCGCCAGGGCTGGTATGGCCACATGCCAGTTTGTACCCCTGTGCCTCCAGCTCTGCTCTGGGTCCTCAGGTGCCCCCGGCCCCCCTGGCGAGCCCTTCATCTCTCGCTACGGCTCGGCTATCACCATCCACTGGTCGAGCGGGGACCCCGGCCAAGGGCCCATCACCAGATACGTCATCGAAGCTCGTCCTTCAGGTACTGCAGCTCCTGTCTGCTTTCCATCACCACCTCGATACCAGTGGTGCCTTGGATTTGGGAGAAACTGAGGCAGGGAGTGCTGACCTCTCCCAGGCCACCCAACAGGCTGGGCTGGGGATTAGGACCCGGGTGTCTGGGATGTCGGCCCTGTGCTGGTCCATGAGGACCGCGCTGCTGGTGCTGCTGCTTTCATGGGTACAGAGGTCCTGATGCTCCCCCAGAGAGGCAAGGGGGTCCAAGGGGTACCAAGGCTATCCCAAAACAGGGAGGCCCTGCTCCTGTGCAGGCAGGGGCAGGCAGGGCTGGCAGCTGGAACTCCCCATCCCCGCGGCAGGGAGCCAGCAGGCATGGCCACACTCTCTCCTGCAGCCCCGAGTTAATTATTTTTCCCTGCCACAGAGACCACAGCTCAGACAACCCAATCGATTGCTAATGGGGGTCGGTACCACTCCCCGCATTGGGAGCAGTGGCAGGGAGGGAAAGCCCTCACTCCTGTGGGGCTGCTGGCACTGCTCCGGGGCTGCAGCGGGAGCAGGTCCCCAGGGAGCTGCTTTGCCCTGGGCTGCAAGCAGGGCAGGCGATAAATCAGCTGCGTGCATTGCTACAGCTTTTTACCAATGCTGTAGCAAGTGAGCTCGGTGCCTGCCGGGGCTGGGAGGGCCAGGCAGATGGCAGAGGGCACACGCTCCTGCATGGAGGGAGATCAGCCTCTCACCCTGGGGAGTCCTGCAGGGCCAGTTCCCCCCTCCTAGGCCCCTTTTTTCTTCCAGACGAGGGGCTCTGGGACATCCTCATCAAAGACATCCCCAAGGAGGTGACCTCCTACACCTTCAGCACGGACATCCTCAAGCAGGGGGTCAGCTACGACTTCCGTGTCATCGCTGTGAATGACTACGGCTATGGGACCCCCAGCACGCCTTCTCCCTCTGTGTCAGGTAGCCAGCGGGGGCAGCATGTGGGTGTCCCTGGGGGGATGCTGTCACCTGTGTGCCGGAGGGAGAGTCCAAGCATTGCTCTGTTCCCATGGCCATCACTGAAACCCATCTCCCTGACCCTGCCTGGCTCCTACAGAGCCCCAAAGCCTGCTTCCAGCAGCACCTGCCAGCGCTCCCCTTGCAAAGCGTCCTGCTATCCCCCTTTAACCCTCTCCCTCATGTGGATCCAGGTCTCACAAAGTGCCCCAAGGAGACCCCATGCCCTGTAGGAGGGTCTCCCCACCCATACTGGTTTGGCCCCCATGCCTGTCCCCCTCTGATCCTCCCTGCTGTGCCCCAGCCCAGAAAGCTAACCCATTCTATGAGGAGTGGTGGTTCCTGGTGGTCATCGCCCTGGTGGGGCTCATCTTCATCCTCCTGCTCGTCTTCGTGCTCATCATCCGCGGGCAGAGCAAGAAGTACGCCAAGAAGTCAGACTCAGGTGAGTGCCAGGGATGTGGTGGGTGGTGACAGGACCCTCCAGGGTGCCAGCTGGGGGGTGAAGAGCCCCGACCCCATAGGAGCCTCTCCGGGGCCTCCCTGCCTGCCTTTGGGGTCTGAGTGGGGCAGTGGGTGCCTGCCTCGGGGCATGGCTTCTCCAGAGACTCGGTGATATCCGATAAAGATGCCGTGGTCTTCCCGGAGAGCGCTGGGAGCTAAAGATTAAATAAGCGACTTGTCCTGCCGTCAGCTGCAGAAGCAGGGCAGCCCGGGGGCTCGGCAGAGGTCATTGGGATTAGTCAAACACAGCTCTGTTTTCTTAGCTGTATCGAGGGCTCAAATTGTGGGGAAAATCCAGACCTCCTCGTTAAGCAAACAGAACCTCTGAGCCAGGAGCCAGAGGCGATGGGGCAGGTCAGGGTGCGAGCCAAGGCGGGCAGGCTCGGCACAGCCGGCGGTGCTGGGCACGAGGCTGATGCACAGCCGCTGCCCCGGGACTGGCACATCGCGGGCATCCCCAGGCTTCGGTCTGTCCAGCGCTGGAGCTGGCACAACCCTCCCTGGGCCATTCCTTGGCCCCCCTGTGCGGAGTCTGAGCTCCTCCATGCTGTGCTGCCCGGGGAGGGTCTGGGGGAGGCTGAGCATCCCGTCCCACAGGGAACGGTTCCAAGGCGACCGCCCTGAGCCACGGCGAGATGGTGAGCCTGGATGAGGGCAGCTTCCCCGCCCTGGAGCTCAACAACCGGCGCCTCTCCGTCAAGAACTCCTTCTGCCGGAAGAATGGCATTTACACCCGGTAGGAACCCCTCGCTGCAGCCCCCCCTCCCCGGGCAGGGGGGAGTTTTTCAAATTTCACGCCTGTCCCTCCATCGTGCGCTTGCCGTGGGATGGGCACGGGGCTGGGGAAGGCTGGCACCCCAGGACGGTGACCCTGTTCTGCCCAGTGTCCCCCCTGCCACGAGCTGCAGCCACTGCACCAGCCCTGATGTGCCGGGATGCTGAACAGCCTGAAAAGCTGGGAACGGACCACGGGCAGGGTCTTTGGCGGGGGCTCGTCACAGCTTGGCGGTGGCTCCTGCGCCTGCCCTGGGGCTCGTCTGGGCTCATCCCTGCATGGCACAGCCCCACTGGGGGACCCACACTGAGTACCTGTCTCTCGCCAAGGTCCCCGCCACGGCCCAGCCCTGGCAGCCTCCACTACTCGGACGAGGACGTGACCAAGTACAACGACCTGATCCCCGCCGAGAGCAGCAGCCTGACGGAGAAGCCCTCCGAGGTCTCCGACTCTCAGGTGACCACCTGGGGCTGCCCACGGGGACCTGGGGCAAGGGGATGCAAGGGCAGGATGGACGGTGCTGGGAGCCCTCCCTGAGCATCAGCCTTGCCCTCTGCCCACCACGATGCAGGTCCTGGTGCACATTTGGGAAAAGCAATGCTGGTCCCTCTCTCCTACCCCATCCCGCTTTTCAGGAAGCAGCATCCCCCGTAGATTCACGGCATGGAGCTAGAGCGAAGCTGGCACAGCCCCCAGCCCGTGTACTGGGGATATGGCACTGCGGGGGGGGGCCCCAGCGTTGCCGGGGACAGGATGGCAGTGGGGTTGGGGACTGTCCCGCTGCCCGGTCGCTGGTGGCAACGGCCGCGGCTCTGCCAACCCCGCAAAATGGCACCTTTGTCTCCTCCCGGAGAAACGGGCAGCTGTGGCCGGGCAGGAGTGTGGCCACGGGCAGCTCCTCAGGCAAGCAGCTCCGGGGAGGCCACGGGAGCGTTGCCCCCAGGACAGATGCTGGGCGGCATCTGAAAAGATGAGGCTGAAACTCAGGAGAAGGTCCTGGCGGTCCCCACGGCTGTGGCCGAGCAGGAGGGGGATCGGCCCTAGGGGGGCCCCCAGTCATTGCCTACACCGGCTGTTTCTTTTGCCTTTGCATGGCAGATGCCGGCTCCGCTCTCTCTTGCCTGAGCGGGGCTCGAGTGGCTTTTGAGGAGCTGTGAAGAGCGGCGGGAGCTGGCGCTGGCTCGGAGCAGCTTCCCCACCGCCCTCAATGGGCCCTTTGTGCACAGCCAGGGGAAGCTGAATCCAATTACTGCCAGCGGGCAGGCAGGGCCGCCAGCACTCATCTCCCAAAAACACCCTCTCCGTCAGCCCGGGGGTATCATGGGCCTGGGGACCCCCCAGGCCCCCCAGCCGTGGGGCCTCAGGACCCTGCAAGCCTTTTCTATGAGGTTTTATTTTGCTTTAGCAAGAGGCAGAAACACTGCAGCGGCACTGCAGCCATCCCAGCCTCTAAAGGCTTTTGGGATGTGCTTGCCAGCATCCCCAAAAAAACACTGGGAAAAGTCACCCTATTTTTTGGGGCTGGTGGGTGATGCCCCCCGCCTCATACTTACCCCCCCATCCTGTTCTTTAGGGCAGCGACAGCGAGTACGAGGTGGACCCCAGCCACCAGAAAGCTCACTCCTTCGTCAACCATTACATCAGCGACCCTACCTACTACAACTCGTGGCGACGGCAGCAGAAGGGCATCTCACGGGCACAGGCGTACAGCTACACCGAGAGCGACTCGGGGGAGCCCGACCACGCACCCCTCTCCAACAGTCCCTCCACGCAGCAGGGCAGCCTCTTCCGCCCCAAAGCCAGCAGGACTCCCACCCCCCAGGACACCCGGCAACC
>VYZV01030316.1:115704-132247 GCA_013401275.1 Pandion haliaetus
GGGCTTCCCGGCCACCCCCCCAGCCCCCCCAGCCTGCCCTCCAGCACTGCTCGCCATCCCTGGGGAGCGCACGCCGGCTCCCGTGGGTGCCTTAGGGAGGCAGGGATGTGCCCGGCTTTGCAAGCCTGGGCATGGGGCTGGGTCCCCAACCCGCTCCGGTGCTGGGAGAGCTGGGGGCTGGTGGGCAGCGACCGCTCTTGGGGAGTTGGACTCAGCCCTCACCGCCCTGGTTTGACCCCGGCGGTAGCAGCGTTAAGTATAGATGTTTCCGAGTGCCGAATATATAGATCAGGAGTTGGGATCGTTAGCAGGCTGGGGGAGAAACTGAGGCACGGAGTGAGGTAACGAAGGGAGCACAGGTCTCTGCGCCCCGGGCCGGGGCTTTCTCCTGAGCTGGGCACGCAGTAAACAAGTCTGTTTTGGACACAGCTCCCTCGGAGACCATGGAGCGAATCCAGCTGAGGTTTAGCACCGAGGAAGTTCACTGGGTTTAGGTCCTGGGGAGGGGAAGAGTAAGGCTGGCCTAAATCCCCATTGCCGGGGCCAGCCGCCTGACTCTGTGCCGTGGGCTGACCCGGCAGCGGGGCTCCCTCCACGGCCCCGACGGGCAGCCGTACGCCGCTGCCCGCAGGCAGCCCCGCTGCCGGCAGCATTGTGCTGACCGCGGCGGTCTCTCCCTTTGTTCCCTGGGTTTTGTCACGAGCGCAAACAGCCACCGCTGTCGTGGGTCCCCCGAGCCGGCCGGCTGCGGGGTGCTGGGCCCTGCCGGCAGGTAGGGTGCCGTGGCCAAGCCGTGGGAAGCCGGCCTGTTTACTTCCCGTCCACCCCAGCGAAACCACAGGAATTTGGAGCCTGGTGGAGGTCGGGAGGTCTGTTTAGCCCCAGTATCCTGTCGGACCCCGGCCAGCCCCTGTTGTTGTGAGAGACGAAGCCAGGGCCAGCGAGGAGATAACCTTTCCCCCTGGAAACGTCCCCTGCTTGCCCTGGAGAGCTGCAGGCTGGTTTGTGGCCTGTAGCAGGAGGATTTATGGTCCTGTGCGTGTTCTGGTGTGTCCTGCCAATAGTTCCTCACTGAACTCTGGCTAGCTCCTGGTCATCGGCAGTCCGTCGGGGAACGCTGCTCTGCTTTTGGCACCGGCGTGCCGGCATTGGGGCAGTGAGTTGCCCAGCTTGGCGCTGATCAGCATGCCGATAGCCCTGGTGAGAGCCAAGCTTTGCCTCCCGCCCCAGCGAGCTGTCTTGCCGGCCCTGGCTCTGACACTCGCTGCCGGCTGCTTTTCCACTTCCAGAGTCGCTGCCGGGGCTGCTCCATGCATCCCATCGCTCAACTGCAATGGCGTCCCGATGCCAGGGACAGGACCAGACCTGTCACCGCACCGGGGAGGAGGCGGTCACCGGGGCGCCTGGGCTGCCCGCACTAACAGGACTGTCTGCCCCCAGGGCCGGGGAAGACTTGCTGGGGAGCCCAATTTGAGGGTGTGACAGCGGGCCGGTCCCCTCCCAGGGCTGGCGGTGGCAGGGTGTGATCCGTGCCCTGTCTCCGGCATCTGTCTGCCAGGCAGCAACATCAAAAGGCCGCCTGAGCTGGATCGCCGAGGGGCAGCGCACCAGAAAGTGGGGCTGAGCAGCCGGCGTGTCCTCCCTGCCTGGTGTGTGGGTTCTCCCTGGCCCCGGGCGGCATGGGGGGACCCGACCGGTCCAGCACAGCCCCTGCCCCAGCGCCTGGAAGGGTGGGGAGAGCATCCTCTGATCTCTGGGCTGGAGGGTGCTGCCTGGGGTGCTCTGCATGGCAAAGCCGGGGAGGCTCGTTTGGAGCCAGCTGGGCTGGCCGGGATGCTTTCCCCCTCTGCAGGTTTGGCTCTTCCAGCCCGTGAGCAGGACGAGCTGGGAGCAGGATGCGTGGCAGCATGGCTGGACTTGGTGTTTCTCCTGTGTGCACCCATTTGCTGGCCTCTTTCTTCAAGCCACTTGTACCTCTGGTACCCGTGGGTGACTGGTGCTAAGTGGGATAGGATGGGGGGGATCTTGTGGGAAGCCTGCACCATCAAGGCACACGGTTCCCGCTGCCTGCCCTGCACCCAACCAGGGCTCTCTCACCCTCCACGCTGGCTGCAGGACCCTGCTGTCCTGTAGCAGACACCTATTCGCAGGGGAAATCACGTCCCTGCGGACCTGAGGCTCCCGCTCCTCGGAGCTTGTGGTCCCAAGGGGCTGGGAGGGCAGGTGAGAAGCAGCGTGTGGTCTGTCGGTACGCTTTATCCTGCACTTGCAGGTCCCGTCCCCTCCCCTTTCCCCAAATCCCTGCTGGGACTTGGCGGTGCTCTGGGCTCGCTGCCCCAGGATGGGCAGCGCTGCCTGCCAGCCTGCCTGCCTGCAAAGTCTCTCGGGTTACAGAGCAGCTTTCCCTGGTAGCTAGCTGGAGAGGTGGTGGCAGTGAAGCTGCCCTGGCCTGGTTTCCTTTGTGAAAGCACCGGCAGCGGGCATGTCACAGGATCTGCTCTCCTCTCCATGAGCGAGAGGAGGAGAAAAGGGCTCTGTGTCCCGCTCCCCCCGGGCAGGATGGGGCCAGCAGCTGGGCTGTGCGGGCAGCAGCGTCCCGCCGTGCTGCCGTCACCTCTTGGGGTGAGCTGGGAGTGAAGCATTGAGGGATGGGGGAGAGTTTGGCTGCTACGAAAAGGCTTTGTGGGCAGGAGCGTCGAGGTGGGACACGGTGGCTTGTTTGGAGGCTGTGACAGTGATGGAGAGCTGCTGGCCGGGGAGGCTGCCGTGGTGCGCCGGTAATGCTCCAACCTCCCGGTGGCCCCTTTGCCGAGGCTTGCAAAGTATCTCACAAATGCTGAACTTGGCCCCGAAATCTAAATACAAGGGAGGGACAGTCCCCAGATGGCCTAAATCAGCAGCACAGTTGCCTGGCGCAGCTGGGGAGCTCGCCGTGAGTGTTTGTTTTATGTAAAACCAAAGGCTGGAGGAATGCCGGCCTGAAAGGAGACCTTGCAAGGGGAAAATGTCTGTGCCATGTACACAGGCTCAGCTGGGCGTGTGAGATCCTGGCGAGAGGAGCGGGGCTCCAGCAAGCTGCTCCTCTGCATTTGGATGGGGCGGGGGGAAGAAGTCCAACCAGATCCTGGTTTGAGGGTGTGGAGAAGGCGGCATGGCTGCTCTGCCTCTTCCCCCAGCTGCTGGGGATAAACTGGGGGCTCCCTTGGCCGCAGGCCCCGTGCACCGTCACGTCCCCAGGGCTCTGCCGCAGCAGAGTCGGGCGGTCGCCCTGCCGAGAAGGGCTCGCCTCCTCGGGGTGGTGGGATCCGGCACCGGGATGGATGGGGAGTGGTGCCACTGGTGCTGTGCCACGGGGCATGCCTGCCCTGGCCGGCCCCATATGGAAGCTATGCGTGGGAGGGCTGGGCACCAGGACTTTGCACCCCTGTGGGGTCAGAGTCCGTCCTGCCTGCACAGGGCTGGACTGGCCACGGCCTGCCTGAGGCCACGCTGCCGTGCCGGGGGACAGACGGGCATTGCAGGGCAGGTTTGGGAAGGGATGGGGGGGCAGGAGGCCTCCCCTAGCTGTGCTGGGAGCTGTGGGGCAGACGCCGTGGTCCCCTGTGGTGTCTGGCTGAGCAGGTACGGGACTGGGTTGTGCCGGGACTGTGCTGCCATCGCTGCCTGTGGTCAGCGGAGCCATTTGGGTGCACCCTGGGGCTGGGTGGGCAACGAGGGGGGACACGGTCCCCTCCCTGAGGCTCACTCAGAGGAGAGACGGCGGTCCCTTCCCCGTGCGTGCCACGGGGCCGCGGTGTCGCCGGCGGTGCCCGAAGGGAGGAAGAGGGCGGCCGCAAGCCTTTCCTCCCCGGCAGCCTCTCCCGGGACCACCTGGGGCTGCCTGGCGCCAGGGGAAGCGTGGGATGCGGTGACGTGGTCACTGTCCTTGTCCCCTCCTGTGTGGCCACGGGCACTGGGCTGGACAGGTTGGCCGGTGGCACCAAGGTGGCCACGGGAAGGAGGAATGTTCCTCTCCACGTGCAGGTCAGCCAGGGCCCTTGTCATTCTGCCACCGCTGGAGTCACAGCGGTGGCGGTGAGGTGGCCGGGGAGGGTGGGCACGGCCACGCGTGGGCTCAGCGCCGGGGTACAGTGAGGAGCGGCATGGAGGCCTTTGGGATGCTCGAGCGCGGCAGCAAGGCTGCGTCCCCGTGTCCTCACCCTGCCAAGCATGAAGGGGTACCCTTGGGGTGCCTGCCTGTCCCCGTCCCCCATCCCGGCTCCCCCCCGGCACGCCGCTTGGCTGGCGGTGCCTCCCGGGGGCTCTACGCCCTCCTCACACACTTCCTGCCGTCTGTTTCCAATTCCTCCTGGCGTCTGCTCCTCCCTGCTTTCTTCCAATTAAAAAAAAAAAAAAAAAAAAAACAACCCACCGAACTGAACNAAAAAAAAAAAAAAAAAAAAAAAAAATCCCAGGCATCTTCTCGGCGTGCGGCTCCCAGAGGCTCGAACGCTGCCGTGCCCTGCTCCGGCAGGCTGGGGCTGCGCAGGGAGGGACGGTGGGTGCCAGCAGCACCTCGCATCCCTCTTTGTGCCCGTTTACGTGGGGCATGGGGTCGGGGACTGTCCTGCAACACCGCTGTGCCCAGGTCTTTCTCTTGCGGTCCTTTCTGCGCGTCTGCTCCGTGGATGGGGTCTGGGACCCGCTCGTTTCGGGGGTGTGGGGAGCTCAGGGGTGTTTGGGGACCCGTCTCCCTTGGAGCGATGCCCTGCGTGGAGGCTTTTCCCAGGGGAGTGGAGCAGCTGGCGGGCATGGGGGTCACGTTTTGCAGCCTGGCAGGATGAGGGCTGGTGTTGGCAGGGCCATGCCCATCTGTGTCCTCAAAGCCTGACCATGTCCCTCTCTCCTGTCCCCTAGGAGTGACCTGTCCGTGACGCCAGCGGGGAGCCCAGCTGCAGAGAGCACCAGGTGTGAGCACCGGCAGGGTCCGCGGGACGCGCGGCTCCGTCTCGGCCGTCCCGGTGCAGTGCGGCGCGACCCCTCCCTGCCGCGGCGATGCCAATCCTCAAGCAACTCGTCTCCAACTCTGCCCACTCCAAGCGGCGCTCGCGGGCCGACCTGACGGCCGAGATGATCAGCGCGCCTCTGGGGGACTTCCGCCACACCATGCACGTGGGGCGGGCGGGGGACGCCTTTGGGGACACCTCCTTCCTCACCAGCAAGGCGGGAGAGCCGGGGCCGGAGGTTGGCGAGGAGCCGGGTGCCTCCAAACCCAGCCTGCTCTCCCGCCGCTTCCGTAGCAGCAAGCGCTCGCAGTCGGTGACGCGAGGTGACCGGCGGGACATGTTGGGTTCGCTGCGGGACTCGGCACTCTTCGTGAAGAACGCCGTCTCCCTGCCCCAGCTCAACGAGAAGGAGGTGGACAGGAGCGCGGGGCAGCTGCCCAAGAGCCTCTCCTCCAGCCCCGTCAAGAAGCTGCCTGAGGAGATGAGCCCCGAAGAGCAGCAGCGCCCGAACGGGGCAGCTGCCGGGCCGCTGAGTCCCGGCTTGGATGAGCGTGACTTCGGGGACATCACGGAGCTGCCCGTCGTGGTGGCCAAGAGTGGGGCAGGCATGAAGCATGCCGAGTCCATCATGTCCTTCCACATCGACCTGGGGCCCTCCATGCTCGGGGACGTCCTGAGCATCATGGATAAGGAGCAGTGGGAGCAGGACGAAGACCCTGAGGCAGAGGAGAGCCACGAGGAGGAGGCGGATGCCACCCTGCCCGGCTCCTCAGCAGCAGCGGCAGCCCTGCCAAGCCAGAGCCCATCCCGCGGTGCCGGCGGCCGCTACCCCAGGGACAGCAGTTTGGCGTCCAGCTGCGCCTCGGGGCCGGAGGAGTGCAGCCCCATCCCCGGGCCACCGAGCCAACGGGGGGGGCCCCCAAAACGTCCTGACAAGGAGTTCTCGTTTGCCGACGAAGACGACGACGAGATCAGAGTATAAAAGGCGGTCAGCCGAGCCAAGGGGTCTGGTTCTCATTTGCGGTTGCTTGGACACGGGGCCGAATAATCCCGGTGCTGCAACGGGTGGTACCGGGGAAGACTCAACTCCTCACTTGTTCCCTCTCCCCGTCCGACAGCGGACATGCCGTGGCAGGACAGCACTCTGCTCCTGGGGCCGGGAGCAGCTCCGATGCCTTTTGGTCCCCAGAGAGCTCCAGCACATCCCTGGAGGGGAAAGCAGACTTGATTTTGGTTCTTTCTGTTGGACGTTGGATGTTAGCTCTTTTCTTTTTATTTTCCCCCTGCCCATGTAAAGCATATAGGATCAAACAGGATGAGGCTTTGAAGTTTTAGCCCCTTTAGTAATATATGTATTTTTTTCTGCTCGTATGGTTTTTACTGCTCTCTGATTTGTACTTAACTTTCTTTACTCTCGCTTTTGGTTTTAACCGAGGGGAGATTTCCCATGAGGAAGAACTTGGCTCTGGAGCTCAGAGGGGGCCTGGGATCATGGGCAGCTCCAGCTCCCCAGGTTTCTTGGGGACTTTGTGCAGACCAAGAGCCTCCAGCCCCATGCCATGGTGGGGGCTCGCTCCCCAGCCCTCGGATGGATGGATGGATGGATGGATGGATGGATGGATCCATCCCAGGTGCTCGACCCTCCAAACAGCCTGGAGGTTGCAGGGATGTCCCCTGGCTAGCCCTGGCGCTGGCTGCTCCCAGGGATGCTGATGGGAGCGTGGGTTTGTCCCCCATGGGAGGAACACCTGAAACCCCCCACGAGCCAGGGTGAGCCCCGGTGTCCTGTGTGCCGGGTGGCCGCCGTCGCAGGGCTGGTCTGGCTGGGCAGTGCCGACGCTGGCCTGGTGCGGGCGGTTGGAAGAGGAGGGTTTTATACCATGTATGTACAAATGCAAAGAATAAAAGGAAACGGTAGTGACAGCAGTGGCCTGACCTCCTGGAGGACGCGACACTTGGGGACATGTGTGCTGCACAAGTGGGGACTGGCTTTCTCTGTGCTGCCACCGTCCCCAGACCCTGTCCTGCTGCTTCTACCTTTGCTGCCCATCCCTGGCTGGAGTCCTGCCCGGCGGCTGGTCCCCTGGCCAGCCTTTTGGCACCTGCAGCGGCCATACTTTATCTGCCCATCGCACGGGGCTGCCTGCAGTGGGAGGAAGCGGGTGAGCTCCCGCTGGCCGGATCTGGCTCTGGGCTGGGACCCTCCGGCCAGGCTGGTTCCTGCCAAGGGATGGCTCTGCCAAGACGCCGCTTTCTTCCCTGCAGCCCTGCTCCCTGCCAGCCAGGGAGGAGGGGAAGGTGATGGCAGGGCAGGACTGGCTGTCCCCGCTCCCATGGGCTGGGGGCCAGGGCTGGGGTTCCCCTGGGTGCTCCCAGCCCCTTGGGGCTGCCATGGCCCCTGCCAACCCGGCATGGCGAGCGGGGCAGGTTGCTCCCATCCTGCAGCTCAGCCCCTGGTGCAAGCGGGGCTCTGCCAGCACCGGGGCTGCCTTCCCTCCCCAGCCCCACTGATGGAGCTGGGCTGTGATGGAGTGAAGCTCCAGGAGCAGCCCCAGAGTCCTTCCCCAAGCGGGTGGAGAGCATGGCTTCTGCTGGCAGGCTCTCCTCACCAGTGATGGTGGGGGAGGAAAGAATTTGGCTCCCCCAACATCTGGCCGTAGGCGGGATCTTCCCTGGTGAAGCCGGTGGGAGTGGGCAAGTGCTGTGCCACAGTGGGGACACAATGGGGTCCTGTGCGCACGCCAGGCCCAACACAACACCCCGCGGCGTGGGACATTGGGCTATTGTCCGGGACGGGGAGAACAACAGCAGCTGCAGCTGGTGGCTCTGAGCTCACCGGGCTGCCTCTGCCCCGGTTGCTGCAGCACAGTCCCCCTGCACTGTGCCAGGGTCCCGGGGCCACTGCCCCCATCTCTGCTCTGAGCACTCGTCCCCTGAGCCGATGGTCCTGGTCCATGCCTCCTGGGAGGTCACCAGGCTGCTGAGGGGGGACCTGGCTCCTTTTGTCCCTTATGGATGCTCTAACAGAAAGCAGCGGAGCAGGGCAGGCCACCGGGGTTTGCACTCCTTCCCGGGACCCCCTCGCTCCCTGGGGTCTCGCTGGTGCTGCAGGGAGGGGAGAGGCCCTGGGGCGACCGGGCACTGGCTGCCTGTGACCGTCACTTGGCAATTGCGATCATTGTGACGCCTGTCGGCTCCAGCCTCCAGCTCGGCGGCACCGCGCTGCCACGAGCCGACGGGGCAGAAAACGCGTGTTGGCTCGCTGAGCACGCACGGGACATGGCCCCACTCAATGGGACAGGATGGCGGCCCTGGCACACTGCGGGCGAGCGAGCACGGGGCCAGTGCCATGGGTCCCGGGCTAGTGGGGAGTAACACCAGCAGCGCTGCAATGCCAGCAGTGTCCTGCCAGCACCTTCTGCAGGGGAGGGCAAGTCGGCTGAGCTGCACCCACAGCCTCCCCAAAAACCCTCCATCTGCACAGAACGGGGTGGGACCTGGCCTGTGTGTGGGATGTCGGTGGCACGAATGCTCAGTGCCAGGTCGGTGCACAGCACCTTGTGCAGGGCTGCGGCCACAGCACCCGCAGGCAGCACTCTGGCAGGCAGGCAGCACTGGTCCAGTGCATTTATAGCTAGTGACAGAATGGGAGCAGGTCTCCATCCCCGATGTGTCAGGTCGTGTCGCTCCGGGCGCGTGCCGGGGATGTGCGTGGCCGTGGGAGCCACGTGATGGAGGAGGGACGGAGCGTTAGGTTAAACCCGGGAGCTGCGTGGTGTTTTCTGGGTGGTCCTCCAGCAGCCCTGGGAAGCAGCATGGCACCGTGGTTATGCCCGGCACATGCCACTGCAGCCTGGCACGTGTGCAAGCCCCTGGCCCAGCGGTAGGGACTGAAGGGGCTTCTCATCAGGGCACGAGGTGTGATCTGCCGTCCCCACCAGGAGCCTGGGGATGTGGGTCTGTCCTGCTGGGCACCAGGTGCTGGAGTGCGGGGCTGGGGCTGGTGCCGCTGTGCACCCAGCAATGCTCAAAGCACTCAGAGCACAACAAAAACTACACGGGATCTATCCCTTTCCATCAGAGCATTTAATTACAGTACTTAGGCCACATTTGGCTCTGTTTAAGGCTGAGCAGCAGCCCTGGTGTGGGGGTTAACCCAGCTCATGGCCAGCCCCCTGCAGACCCCGATGCTCCCAGGGAGATGTGGGCCAGCTGCTCTGCCCCAGAACTGGGGCTGGAGGAAAAGCAGATGTCGGTACAGAGAGGCAATTACGGGGGATGTGATGGGGGCCCAGGGGCTGAGCTCCCCGCAGCTGAGCTGAGGCACCAAGCAATCACAGCTGCAAATTGAGATCAGATGTGGGCAGCTTCTCTCTCTAAATGGAGCACTCCGGGTTGCTGCTTATGCTGGTTTTGCTCTGGCTCAGAGAGGAGGAGGGCTTCTGAGTGCTGCTGAGGCCCAGGTTAGCTGCAGTGACCCGCAGAGCGTGGTGCTCCCTTGGGAGACCTGTGCTTTCCTCGAGCAGCCCCACTGCCAGCCCCTTTGCAGCCCTGCTTGCTGCCTGGTCCCTGCCTGGGCTGGGCCGGGCTGGAGGCGCCTCTTGCTGGAGCAGGGGTGATGCAGGAGCTGGTGGCTGGTGTGGAGAAGATCAGGTTTGACTTGGAGGCTGATGTGGAGCAGCAGCGAGGAGCTCAGCCCCTGCCCTTCCCGGGTATGGACAGTAAGTTGGGGGGGACGGGGTCCTGTGGCATCCTTGGAGGGTGATGAGCGCAGGAGTTGTTGAGATTCTCCTCTGTGCTGGTGCTCCCGGCTCTTGCTGCATCCACCACAATACCTGGGTGCTTGTCCTGCCGCCTTCTGGGGCTCTTGCTCAAGACCAGGTTGGCTCTGGGCATTGCTCCCTCAGGGAGGCATGTGGCACAGCTTTGGGGGCAGCGGAGGGGGGCTGAGATGCTCTTGCCCTTAACAGCACAGTGGTCCTGGCACTGGGGCTGGCTGGTGAAGCTCTCCCTGCCCTGCTTTCCCCTGCAGAGCTGAGGGCGGCTGTCTGCGAGTTCTTCCACCGAGGGCTGTGCACCAAGGGTGAGTGCTGCAAAAGGACAGGGATGGGACTGGCAGCACCCTGAAAGATCCTAGGGACACCAGGGAGCAGGACGGGGCCCCTCTTCACTCCGTGACCAGCCCACGTCCATGGCAGGTTGCTCTGTGGGTTGGCAGGTTTTGGCCCAAAATGCTAACGCTGCTTGGAGTCCATCGTTCCCCCTGGCCCTTTGGATGAGTGCTCCTACCCCTTCCGCACCAGGGAGGGCTTGAACACCTCCAGGGCAACCAGACCTTGGCAGGGTCTGGGAGACCGAGCCCCACGTACCCGGGGGGGGCTGCAAATCTCTTCCATATCCTGAAAAGCTCCTGCTGGCGTGTCCCAAGCCGAGGAGCTGGGGGGTGCTGGGGCAGGGTGTTCCTGAGTGCAGGCAGGACTGGAGGGGCTGCTGGGGGCTTCGGTGGCAGGGGCTGTGGGGCACAGGCCGGCTGTGACAGTGCATGTGTGCCATGGCCAGGCGTGCGGTGCCCCTTCCGGCATGTCGACGGGGAGAAGACGGTGGTGTGCAAGCACTGGCTGCGTGGGCTCTGCAAGAAGGGCGACGGGTGCAACTTTCTGCATGAGTACGACGCGACCAAGATGCCCGAGTGCTATTTCTTCTCCAAGTTTGGTAGGTGCAGGACCGGCCTGGGGACCCCAGTGAGCCTTTCCCACCCCAGCACCCATGTGCCTCGGGTCTGGCCTCGAGCAAGTACCTGATGCCACCTCCTGTCTGTGGGAAGAAATGCTGCTGGCACCTGCCCAGGGCCACTGTTCCCCAGGCCAAGCCTGGGTGCTCCTGGGGCACCTCGGTTCCTCCCATCCAGCCCATCCTTGAGTGATTTCCACCGCATTTGGCTTGAGTGAGCATTGTCCCACCTCTCCCACCCCTTGCTCCTGCAGGCGAGTGCAGCAACAAGGACTGTCCCTTCCTGCACATCGATGCCACCACCAGCACCGTGGGTTGTCCCTGGTATGACCGTGGTTTCTGCAGGCATGGTGAGCTGTTGGGATGAGTGCTGGGGTGAGCAGGGGCTGCCCATATTCCCTACCCACCGGTTATGGGGAGTCTGGACCCCACTGCTGGCTCAACCTCCTCCCACCTCTGAGGTGACCAAGCCACAGTGGGGTGAACTGCAGTGGGTTGTCTGGGGACTTCCTGGGAGTGGGACTGGGTGCCCAGTGGGGATTTGGGCTCAGGGCAGTGAAGACCCCATAGATCTGAAGGGGAACGGGGCTGCTGGGGAAACCTGGGCTCCCGAAATCCCTGTGGGGCAGGGGCTGATGCTGTGTCCCCGTAAGCAGGAACCTCTCCTCTGCATGGCAGGTCCCCTGTGCAGGTATAAGCACACGCAGCGGGTGATGTGTGTCAACTACCTCGTCGGCTTCTGTCCAGAAGGACCCAAGTGCAAATTCATGCAGTATGTACTGGGCAGGCTGGGGGGGAGCTAGGCATGCGGCTGGGGGACAGGCCCCTCTCTGAGGCTGCAGAGGTGGCCGTGGCCCTTGCCGTGTCTGGGTCAAGGACAAGGGTGCTGTGGGTCCTTGTCTGAACTAACTGGACCCCTCTGCTCTCTCCCCATGTCCAACCTGAGCTGGTAACCGCAGGCTTGTCCCCATGGGGATGCCTGAGCCCTGGGACAGCCCTGAGAGGCTGCAGGGAGCCATGGGAGGATCTGAGGGTACCGCATGCCATGTCCCAGGGAGTAACTGCCTGTCCTCTGTGTTCTTCTGCAGCCTCAAGGCCGGGCTGATGACAAACAGCACGGATCCATCCAAGGTGATGCAGGGAAGGTCCTATGCCATTCTCTGTTGACCTGAAGCCCTTTTTGCTCTGTGCCTCTACCCGTCGGGGTTGTGCACCAGCTGCCCCTGCCCCAGAGCTCTTGCTTTCCCTTGCTCCTGCCCCAGCTTTTGTGGGAGCTTGGTGGGAGAGCAGCTGCTAACTGCCCCTCTTGCCCCATGTTCCCCCAGGGAGCTGGCTGTCCTCAGAGGCTTGTACAGCTGGATGCGGCTGCTGGTGAGGAGAGAGGATGCAAGGATGTGCCACCCGTGGAGCCCCCCCTACCAGCCACCGGCAGCACCCAGCACATGGCAGCACAGCTGTGGGACACCAATAACTGCCCCCTTGGCTCACAGAGCCTGTTTGAACAAGGCACCAGCTTCAAGTGTGAGTGTTTTTTGGGACTGGGAGGCCTGGGAGCAATGGTCTAACCTTGGAGGGAGGGTAAAGCGCTATGGTGAGGGGCAGCACGTGGTGCAGGGACTCCCACAGCTCTCTCAAAACAGCTTCCTTGACTCGAGATGTCTGTCTGCTCTCTGGGCTGTGTTTCTCAGCCATGGAGCCTCCCCCTGCCCCAGGCAGCTGGGGTGTGAACCGGCGGGGAAGGGGGCTGTACTTGGGTTGAAATAATCTGACTGCAAGTGATGGGGGGAAGGGACCTCTGTGGTAATAAACACTTGGCGTGCAGTGGAATAGCCCTGGAGAGCAGCAAGCCCCTCGTGTCCCTGCGGGTCGGAGGTTTGTTGCAGTTGGAAGTCTTGGGATGCTGCTCGCAGGGGAGAGCTGTGCTGGAACACGGCACGGCTCCGTTAGCCCAGTTGCTGGGAAGTGGTGTGAATGTGAACATGTGGGAAGATGGCACTGGGTTCATCCAGCATAAAACTGATGCCTGCCTCTCCCTGTCCCCGCAGTGTGGACAGAAAGGTCGCTACACCAGTAAGCGTGGGAAGAGGCAGCTGGAAATCCTGCTGGGGAAGTGACTCAAGTGCTCCCGCACAGACCACGGAAGGAGGACACTGTAAAGCACAATGGAGCCAGCCAGACTGCTACTAGGGCAGTTGCTGGACTAGAAAAGCCAGTCAGTTTTGCTCAGCACCGGCTCTCACAGCTCTTTGCACAAGCAGCAGAGAAATCACAGCTTCCCTAATGAAACCAAAATTGGACCCTTCACAGCTGCCTCTGTTCCCCCCTGCGCAGCTGAGGGCTGCATGCGGACCAGGGCAGCAAGAGCAGTCACTCTGCGATCACAGGTTTGAAGGGGAATGGGACCAGCTTGTGCGGGGGGCCTGGGAGATCAGGGTGTGGGTGTGCTAATCCCCTGTACAGGGGGTCAAGAAGCACCATGTTTGAGAACAGACGGCACCAAGCAGGAAAGGAAAATTCACAAAGGCTTTTATTGCTGGTGAGAGGGAGTTTTTGGTGAAACACCTCTGACACAGTACTACTGCACTGCTCTTTGAATAAAGAATTCAGATTTTTTTTTCTTTTTTTTTTTTTTTTTTTCNTTCCAGACTTGTTTGGTGATGGCAGGCTACAACTAGCACTCATAACTGTCCTCATTTGTCTGATGCAGACATCGGTTTGCCCTTTGGGCACAACAGCTAATCCAATGGATTTTCTTCCTCCAGAAATAGGGTGCTGCAGTCTGAGTGCTGCTGCTTTAATGCCTTCACAAAGGTCCTTCCCTCAGAGCCTGGGCAGTCCCACTAGCACCTTGCTGACAGCGAAGCAGGGGCTGGGGGGCCCTTTGTGGAAGGGCCCTGTGGGGACCACCCTTCTCCTGCCAGTCGGCAGCAAACCCCATCGTGCTTGCTGTGGAGAGGGGTAAGTAAGAAATGGGCTGTGCCAGGCACAACTCTGCTAACTTCAAGGGAATAGTTATTCCAGCCGAAGCCCACCCTGCCACAACACATCACAAATCTTACTGCCAAACACTTGGACTACAACATACATGTCAATGAATCCATATTAACAGCCTAGGTCAAGGAGTTGTCCTGTGTCTGGTGTGCCGAAGTGAGAGATTTGGGCTTCTGTGGACTATGGGAGCTCTACTGCATACAGACCTCTGAGGGGCAGCTCTAACACTTTCTTCTTTTAGTACTAAACACTGCCTGAACCAGACAGCAGTGACCTCGGGCTGTTATTGTCAGTGTTACCCCTGTCTACAGGAGGGTAACTGAAAAGCAGTCCCCCTGCCCTCCTCAACCATTAAACAACCTGTCTCTGACAGTAAATGGGCCTCTGCTGAGTTGAATCCCTGTTGGGACACTGGTTCTGAGCACTTCTGCTGACTCCCAGTCAAATATTTGCAACCGTTCCTTGGATGCTGTTCCAGCTTCTTCAGTGGTATTTATGCCAGCGATGACGCTCTAGAAAAATGGGGGGGGGGAAACACACCAGTGTTAGCACAGTGCTATGCTCGGGAACTACATGAGTGTGCTTTGCCCAGCAGTGATGAGCAGGAGATTGACTACAGCCTTCTCTGTTTATGTGCTGTAGAGCTGCGCATGAGAGCAAGTCCCGCTGGGGAAACTACAAACACCAGTAAATCCCTTGTCGGTTATGAGTAAATCCAGGGAAGGGGCGCTTAGTGTTGCAACACCTCTTCCCTCTGCTTTGTGCGGGGTTTAAAAGTGCTCCTGACAGTTCCTGGTCCTCTCCAGGGAGAAGCTGTGAATCAGCAACTGTTATTGCCGCCTTTATTAGCTGAATTCCTCTGCCTACCTAAGCCAGGTCAGAATACTGTTCTTTGCACTCTGATGTTAGTCTTAACTGTGAAGTATTTAAACTTTCAGAGCTTGAATTAACACAAATGGCAAATAGACTTTCTACCTGCTGCAAAAGGGGAAATTGCCTGAAATAAGACAGATACCAAGAAGGAAATCTTACTGATGTGCTGATAGTTCCAGCCATAGCTGAGGAGGCAGTATCCAGCCAGCAGCATGGAGATCCCAGCTGGTCCGCCCCTCTTCACGTTGATGTATTTGTCATAATAGCTGCTCCAGGCTGTTGGAACAGAAATGCAAGGGTCAAATCATGTGTGGGTCTTACAGAGTTCATGGGTTTCCATGTAACTCTCCAAAGCCAAATGTCTGGGTCTATTTATTTACTTCCTTATAAAGATCCAGACTGGCCACTTGGACCAGGCTGCAGCACATACATCAGGTAAGTGGGACAATTCTGCCCCAAGAGTGAGGAATTTAGCCTCACCTTTCTGCACTCCTCCAAGCAGCCCCCAGGGAGAAAAGTTGCAGGTGGCCAGCCATGCAGGCAGCTCCCCCAGCCTTACATCCATCAGACACCTTTCTGAGAGGGGACCTGTGTGATGAAAAGTCAGAGTGGTCAAAGGTAGGAAAGTGAGAGCAATGTGAGTGGTGCTCATGTTCCCTGCGCTGGGTGGTGAGCACGGAGCTGGTATCTGACACGGCTGCAAGTGACCTGGACTTGAGACTAACTGCTCGGAAGAGAGGAGCAGAATTGTCTCTCCCACAAAGTGAGTTGGCTCTGCCAGCCCAAACATGCAAGAGCCTGACTCAAACCTAAATAAAAACATAAACCATTAGTTTTGCAGGCTGGGGGGGTTGGACAGTTAACCTCCTGGGATCCTTCCTGGATCCCTTTCTGGACAAGCCCAGCAGCTTAGTGTTTCCTACCCCTCCTCTCCCATTCACACGGTACAGTTTAGCCTGACAGTGCAGTAAATCTCAGCAGCAGAGACTTTTCTCACATTACCTTGCTGTCCCTCTGAGAAATTGCCCCTTGCTGTCTTTGTTGTGATCCCCATGCCTTCTTGGAAAGGCTTCCCTGGAAAAATACTCAGCCCATCGTAATTAGGATATAAGTCTGGAAACCACTCCAAGCCCATGGCACCTGTCCGCGTGCTCCTGCCAGAGGCCTGGGATAGACAGATGGGTTGGCTTTTGGAGGTGTGGAGCAAGAACTGGTGCAGTGCCAGCTCGGTGTCCCTCCTTGCATTCAGGATGGGCTCAGAAACTACAGCCATCTGCTTCTTGCTCTCTCGAAGCTTTTGTATGCTGGTTAGGTAATTTTTGGATGCCCCTTCGTTGTGACCTCTGAAACCCTCTATCACTGACAGATGGAGGCTCTTCGTATGCAAAACAGAAAGAGGAGCTTTATATTCCATACCAGCTTCAAGGTGCATCTGCTTCTCTTCTGTCACGGTTTTGTCTATTGCCTCCTGCTGAATGAGGTCACTCGGGCTACTTCTGCAGTCAGCTTCAGGGGGATCTTGAAGTACGGGTATTTTTGTTGCCTTTAAACTACTGCCTTTTTCTCCCTTTGAGCTCACAGATGCATTCTCCATCGCTCCAAGGCTGCACGTCTCTGTGTTTGTGGTATCTGGAACAGTTATTCCCTCCTGTGGGTCTGGCTGGGCTGCGTCAGGGCGGTCAACAGCGCTGCCTGGATCCGGCCCTTCCGCAGGTGACCTGTATTTGCCGTGGCTTCCTTCTGAAGCATCCCTGCTCCTGGGACCGCTCTTCTCCCTGATCACCTTGGCACGGTGCTTCTTTATTACTATTTTCACTCCATTACTCAGCTTTTTAGGTATATCTTTAACCTCCTCGGGGAGCAAATCAAGGGTCGTGGCTACCTCCTGTACTGCGGGTTCCACCTCCTGCTCTGCGCGGCCTCCATCGGGCTGGTGGCAGAGCCCGGGGCTGAACCCTCCACCC
>VYZV01030317.1:4215-14396 GCA_013401275.1 Pandion haliaetus
CAGAGGCGGGTCCGACTTGGAGCCGGGGGAGCTTCCAGCAGCTTCTTACAGGAGCCACCCCTGCAGCCCCCTCCCCCGCTACCAAAAAAAACCCCGCGCCACACAAACCCATAACACTCAACCATTTACTCTTTGCATCTATAGTCTGTGCAATATTGTAATACAATTGGTTACCTTCAGTTTTGTTTTGTTTCATTAACATATTTTAAGTTTTCTTTTCAAAGCTTTTAACCTTCAAACAGTGGAAAAACTGCAGCTTTTTAAGAAAAAGTCAACAGTAAAGAAGCTGAAATGATGTCTTTCAGCTCAAGGACATTTATAGAAAATGAAATTACTTGCTTGATTTTATTTGTAAAAAGTCTGAAATATTACATCAAAACAAATTATTCTTGACACAAACGTAATCAGAAATATGTAAAAATGGTTGATTAAGCAAGAGATGTCAGACTTGTTTTGTTTCACTCAGATTGTAGTCATAGTTTCCTAAAACTTGCCTCAGTCTACAAAACTTCTTAGATACATTTTTTCACTAATTACTGCTTAAAAGTCTCTTGCCAAGCAATGGAAGTTTATATGTACTGTGGTATAGTGGAATCTGGAGGACAGAATCTGTGATAAAACAAATCTTATTCAGATGATCTAGAACAAACAGAACTGCAGGAAGGAACAACTTCTATTCCTTCCTTTCCCAAAACTCAGTCAGTCAAAGAATCATAGAATCGCAGACTCATTTAGGTTGGAAAAGACCCTTAAGATCGAGTCCAACCGTTAACCTAATGCTTCCAAGTCCCCCACTAAACCATGTCCCTAAGCACCACATCTACAATGTTTTAAACACCTCCAGGGATGGTGACTCAACCACTTCCTTGAGCAGCCTGCTCCAATGTTTGACAAACCTTTTCAGTGAAGAAATTTTTCCTAATATCCAATCTAAGTCGCCTGTGGCGCAACTTGAGGCCATTTCCTCTCATCCTATCACTTCTTACTTGAGAGAAGAGACTGACACTCACCTCACTACAACCTCCTTTCAGGTAGTTGTAGAGAGAGATAACATAGAAAGACTTCTGTGATTTGGGTGTGATCACCAGTCCTACAGAATCAATATGCTTAAATTCTTGAGATCTCTGTTCATGATGAAAATTAGTGCAGACAAAAGTAATGTGTTCCATATTTACCACTTACGCTGTGATGATTGTTTAATTGATATCAACAGACAAAATTATTTGAATGAAACAATTATGCCTTGAGAACATATGCCCGATACCAAAATAACTGTATTCTTTATTTCTGCCTATATATTAGTGTGTGATTTGCATAGATATTTAACATCTAAACAGAGTATAAAAAGAAAATTCTAACTGCGCAGAAAAGGTGTGTTGCGATTAAAACCCAAAAAAGACATTATCCTTTAAATGTTCATAAGCTTCAAACCGGCTTTTATATCTAAAGTTTTAGAAGTGGACTGAAATTAGTAAAATATAATCAGTATTCTCACAATCTAGTATCCTCCATCATTCCTTAACAATTTAATTACAAGACGGGCAATGAATCTTATGTCAGCAGATGAGTGTATCACCATACATTGTGAAACAAATTAATCAGAAAAAACAGAGCACTGCAGAAAAGTGTTGCAATAAGCTTTTGCTATATAAGCAAGGACTTAGACTTACTTTTTAAACAAACAACTAACTGTTCATTTCTTGACTGAACTTAAGGTAACTGTCATGTCATGCCTGTGTTATCATTATCATGGCAAATGAAAAAAAATTACACTCTTTACTAAGCGCTTTAATGGGAATCTTAGATTGAATCATCTCTCCCAATTAGGGGGTATTCAAAAAACATGAAATGCAAGTGCTCTTCAGCTTTGTATTAATATGATGGCTTAGTCACAATTTAGGGTTATATAAGCATTGAAAGCATAGAACCTCTTGAAAAATGATTCTCAGCAGTCTAATTAATCTAATCACCACAAATTATATTCTCCCTCAGTAATATATTTTCTAGTACACATAGAAATACAGAAAGTGTAATTTATAGATAGTCCAATAAACTAATCTGCTCTCTGTGTTACTGTACTGTTACTACCACCAGTATCATGAGGTGTGTTAATATTTGTTGACCTTTTTGGTCATTCTTCTTTGAAAAAACTCTTATGAGAGCCAAGTCAGCATTGTATTGTAAGAACATATCCACACTGCAAGTGTAAAACATCTGAACGCTACTTTTGTGTGTGTTGGACCTAAGCGCAATGACGCAAGTGGTGTGAGGACACCTGAGCTAATTTGGCTTTACAGCTGTGAGATGTACGTGCCACAGGGTCTCAGTGCAGTGCTGGCCTGAGGGAGCCTCCACAACAGTCTGTCATGTCGCAGGACTTTGAAAAAACATTTGGGTATATGTCTGCTCTGTAGTCAATGCAACAAAGTAAGAAAACCGCATAACATGAACATTCAGGACTTGTGATAGTGAGGGCAAAAGTGAATGGTTGTATGTCTTTGTTGCAGTTGCACGGAAGGAGGCATTTCTTCCCTCTAGATAAATTTCACAGAAGAAAGGTTTGTTCAGATTGTTACACCTCTAAGAGGACAACAGTGTTTCTGCTAGTACCGCTCACAGTTCAATTTATGAAGTCACAATTTGGGAGTGTTATAAGGCATGACCTCTGCCTCCACCACTGTTACTGCCCTAGCCTAACTAATTGCAGCTGCCAGTTTATATGTGACAGGCCAGCACATATGGATGTGGATGCAACCACAGATGAAAATGAACATTCAGGAATAACTGGCTGTAAAAGTATATATTAGTGAGATGAATAACCAGGCAAACTGAAGCATCCTGGGGGAAACAAAAGAAGGAAACATAACAAAAAGAAAAAAAACTCATGGCAATCTGACAACATGGACAACACAGTCTGTTATCATTTCATTATGTAATGGGCATCAAAGGGAATGCTGACCAGCTTTTCTGTGTAATAGTCCACCTAGTGCTTGAACATAATAAACTTCATGTTCGGTCATGACCTAAGTTGCTATTTTCCTCAAGTAGTCTGCCAAATGTTCCACCAACAACCTCACTGTTCTGCTGCGGTGAAAGGAGACTTTAACTAATAGTTTCTCTTGAAAGGTACTTCTCCCTCTATAGTTCTCGGTAATGCCAGCTTCCAGTTGGCCTGTGGAGCCCTGAGAAGTCAGCAGGAAATTCTGACCTTGTGCTGTGCACGTGAGGATAGACCAGTCTCACCGTTTAGACCTGCCACCTCCTAGGGAGTGAAATTCCTGTGACTTGGCCTCCCCTGAAGTCACTAACAATATCTGGAATGCTCTGATGCAGAAACTAAGTAAGTTTATTATAGAAAAAGGCCAAGCTTGTGAAATCAAATACTACATTTGTAAAGAGATACAGGAAAGTAAAACAGGACATACATGATTGGTTTGATTTCTGGTTTCCTCTCTTCAGTTAGCAGACTCTGATGCCATGCTAACTTCCAAGAAAATCCCGCCAACCTGTCAGAGCTGGGCTACAATTCCATAGACAGGGCATGCACCCAAGTTTGCCTTCACAAAGATATTGGTGATTGGGTTGTTACTGTACTCAGTAAGATTACTATTACACATAAAATCATTTAAAGGCTTATGGTAACTTCTAGTCCTGGTGACCGATCCAATCTCTTCAACCTTGTGTCCTGTGCCATGGCATTCTGCCTGACATGGACTCATACTTATCCCATGAAGATACCTTTGAATGTAAGTTCCAGCTAAGTGGAGTTAACTTAGTCTTAATACATTTGTTTACAATCAGATGTGTCAAGCAAATGTAAATATGGCTTTTTTTGTCAGTCAGTTGGTGAAAGTAATATCTTCTGTGACTGCATTTATTTAAGTTTATGTTTTTTATAATATGTAGCTTAGAATCATTTGTTACATAAATATACAAATGAGAATTGTGACTGTTTAATAGCTCTTGTTAGAAATTAAAAGTGACTAAGCAACAGTGCTGTGTTAAAAATTGATAAATCCACAATACAGGTAAGGCTGAGAACTAGGGAATAAGGGAGATTTGTATTTTTTTACAAAAGCTTTACAACAGTTTGGTTCTCTGACCATTTTGGAGAGTGTGCTAAACTAGAAGGAAAAAGTACAGTACTGAAGAGTGCTAAAAAAAGATAGAATGGAGCTTTAAAAGTTTCAACAGAACAGCAACCAGAATGACCAAAGTTATGAAACATGTTCAGTACAGGGAGCTGGGCTTCTTCACCTGCAGGAGAGACTCATGGAAAAGGCAAGCAGACAATGACCGTCTCTCCTAATACTTAACTGATATTAGAGAATGGCAATCTCAAAGAAACCAGAAAAATCATTTGCAGTCCACTTTTATACTCTTCCCTGGTCATCTACTACTGCTCACTGTTCAACATCAGATATCAGGCTACATACTCAGAGTACAGCCATTCTTATGTTCTATGGACCCATGCTAAATATATAATGATAAAAATGTGTGTAACTTATGTTGTGGAATAGATGACTGGAAGTTATGTTGCCAGAATTCTCAGAAACAAAATAGACATTTGGAAAAATGGATTTTATCTGGCTTTTAAGATTGATACAGTCTTTACAGTGTTCCTAATACAACAGAGCTCCTATTGTCACAGTCACTGGGAAAGGAAGGATAGGAGATGGAAATCCTGGCTATTTTGGGGCACTCCTGGTTTAGCTACACAAAGTAGAGCTGCTTTAGTTTGTAAGTGTCTGTTTGCAAACCAAATAATCTGAGTGGGTGACTGCAGTGGTCATGTCCCTTTTTCTGGGTACATGCATGGCTACAGTACAATGAAGGCAGCAGATCTGTCCCTCCAGAGGATCCCAGGGAAAGAAAGATTTTCTCAAGTCCAGCCCTACTACCTTACAGTTTTGTGTCTAGAACTGCAAAAGTCAGATGGGGGAAGGCCCATAATTTTGCTGCAATCTTTTCACAAACAGTAAAGCAAGTTTCTCAAAAATATTATGCTAGAATTAGAGCTGAGAGTTAATTTTAAAAGTCATAAGCATATGGTTTGTCTGTTCCTAGATGAAAATATAAATCAGAAAAAGATCATAGTTGGCTTGGAAGCCATTTAAACATCAGTTTATATAAAAAGTCATCAATCTGTGTTAAGTTCTGTGGGGAGGATCCTTCAGCTAATTATTTTAAAAATACATATCTATACAAACATAAGTACTCAGAGCAAAGAGATTCAACTCTGGATTAGGGAATGCAAATCAGCTCCAGGAATACAAGCAGCAAAGCTAACAAGAGATTAGCATAGAAGCTACAAAGCTAACAGGGGATTAACTTTCAGAAGAGCTTACCATTTCATCATTATGAACAAAAGATGTAACATAAAAAAGGAGATGAGAACAAAAATAACCATGAAGGAAAATATACAGGGTAAAATTACTAAACTATAGCTGCAGTGAATATATTGCACTGTATTTCTAAGCACAAGCCTGAAAATACGGTTCACACCAAACCTGCCTTATACCCAACCGGGTGCAAGCCCAAGGTAAAGCAAGGTGCTTTAAATTAATTTCAAAGCTTCACCCACGTTATTCAGCAGTTGAGCTTCAAGCTTGCTTCTGTCCAGCGTTATATGGAATCCCACTGTAAATGGGTAAAACGGGTTTGCCTTAGATGTCATAACAACAGTTGGGCACAGACCTTGACTACTTGGCAGATACAACTATGTTCCCAACACACAGATATACATATATGAGAGTACAAACGTGAATGACCCATCAGTCAAAAGAAGGGTGTAATCTTTTTACCATACAGTTGAGAGGCACTAAGGTCAAGAAGTCAGAAGGTTTGTACAAATAACAGATCATATAAATAAAATGTTAAAACAGTGATATCCTAGGAAACACTGGAAATGATACGAGTGCAATTAAAATTTGTCCTGAAATGTGGAAACTGGCACCCAAAGTTTATTTTTTCTGCAGAACAGTAGAACTGCATTGGTTATTATTTCACATATACCTTCTAAGTTTTATTTTTATATGTTCATAGTGTAATTATATCTCATTTTAAAAAAAACCAAGCTCAGTATGCTGAACTGTACCATCTATCTGCATGGGAAGTTTGAAAAGACTAAGAAAGCTGAATTCAGTTCAGAGGGGGCCTTGTCCTAAATCATTACCAGGGTTTTTCTTGTAAGCTGAATGCTCCAGCTCCAAGTTCTGCTTCAATGGGAACGAGCATTTGCTTTTCTTTACCACTGCTCTTGTAGAGTGAGTAGCAGATACCTTCCTGATAAGAAGCTTGGAACAGATTGTACTTGTGATTATCAGACATACCTAATCTAATTCTCATACTCTTACCTGCACTGGTTTTCTTTCAAAATGTTGGTTTGACCTGCTTTTCAAAGTTTTAGCTGTCAGTAAGTAGGTACTGGTTTCCATTCCAGAAGTAATAAAGTTACAACACATAAGGGATCTGAAACATAACAGCAGTGAACTTCGTGTCCTTTCCAAAACTGCAGTCTTTTTAGAAAGTTAAACGTTGGAAGAAATAACTTCCATACACTGGCAAATGAATTAGGAAACCTTCCCCTGGTAATGCTGGGAGTATAGGTAACACATAATAAAAAAAATTATGAAAGTCTCAATTTGTTACAGCCTGCCACTACCACAGTGGATACATGTGAAACACCATATGTATTCATTTCTGTCCATCTAAACCAACGATTTTGTCCTTAACTGTATAAGGAGTTAACACACTTACTTGATGTTCATTTTACTCCTAATGAAAGGCCCTTAAATTTTTAAACATTTTAACTTTCTAATTTTCAAGGTCTTCACCCCAGTCTTGTCTTTAGATTACAGATAATACAAATTGAGTACCATGCTGTATCACCTTCACTAAACTTCAAGTACACATTTCTGATGATCTGGACTAAACTCACTCAGAAATGTTTGCTCTTCACAAATATTTCAATGAATCATACCTGTCACATATGAATTAGCAGCATCCTGAAAGGATACTTAAGTAAATCTGTGTACCTAATTCTCCACTGACAGCACCTTGAAAAGACCTTTAAACCAATGCAAAGGGCAAATCTAATGCCAAGGTTGCAGGTTTGTGGGAGTTTGATATAGTCAATCTGCCAGGCCTCCCCATATTTATATTTCAGCCATTGCCCTCCCTACCACAGGGATTTTAGCCTCTTGGCTTGTTTAATTGCAGTACATGTTTCACGTTCATGGATAACCTGCGTGACAAATGTCTATGGTCAAGTCCACCCCTCGATCACGAGCCCACCTATACGTTGCATCTCTTCCCTGATGGCCTGACGTATCATAGGCCCACCGAGCTATAAATAGCTTGCCCTTATGTTGCCAGTCCAGGTCCACCTGAGACACTTCAATCTTAGCAGCCTGATCCACCTGCTGGTTGTTTTGATGTTCTTCAGTGGCCCAACTCGGGTACATGAGCATCTACATGATGTACTTTTACCACTAGCTTTTCTAGATGAACAGCAATATCTTGCCACAGTGCGGCAGCCCAGATGGGTTTACCTCTGCACTGCCAGTTGCTCTTCTTCCATTGCTGTAACCATCCGACAGGGCATTTGCCACTATCCATGGGTCAGTATAGAGATAGAGCACTGGCCACTTCTCTCTTTCAGCAATGTCTAATGCTAGCTGGATGGCTTTCACTTCTGCAAATTGACTTGATTCACCTTTTGCTTCAGCAGTTTCTGCAACTTGTCATATAGGATTCCATATAGCAGCCTTCCACCTCCCATGTTTTCCCACAATGTGACAGGACCCATCAGTGAACAGGGCATATTGCCTCTCATTTTCTGACAGTTTATTATACAGTGGGGCCTCTTCGTCACGCCTCACCTCCTCCTCTGGAGACATTCCAAAATCTTTGCCTTCTGGCCAGTCCACGATCACTTCCAAAATTCCTGGGTGATTGGGGTTTCGTATGCAAGCTCGTTGTGTGATCAGTGCGACCCACTTACTCCACGTGGCATCAGTTGCATGGTGTGTAGAGGAGACCCTCCCTTTGAACATCCAGCCCAGCACTGGCAGTCGGGGTGCTAGGAGGAGCTGTGTTTCAGGACCAACCACTTCCGAGGCAGCTCAAACTCCTTCATATGCTGCCAATATCTATTTTTCAGTTGGTGTATAGCAGGCCTTGGATCCTCTGTATCCCTGAATCCAAAACCCCAGGGGTCAGCCTCGGGTCTCCCCAGGTGCTTTCTGCCAGAGGCTCCACGTAGGGCCATTCTACCCAGTATAGAGCACATTTTTAACATCTTGTCCTACCCAGACTGGCCCAAGGGCTACTGCATGAACAATCTCCCGCTTAATTTTTTCAAAGGCTTGTCGTTGTTCAGGGCCCGATTTAAAATCATTCTTCTTCTGGCTAACTTGATAGAGAGGGCTTACAATTAAACTGTAATTTGGAATATGCATTCTCCAAAAGCCCACAGCACCTAAGAAAGCCTGTGTTTCCTTTTTATTAGTTGGTGGGGACATAGCTGCTATTTTGTTGATCACATCCATGGGGATCTGACGACACCTGTCTTGCCATTTTATTCCTAAAAAGTGGATCTCCCATGCAGGTCCCTTGACCTTACTTTGTTTTATGGCAAAACCAGCCTTCAAAAAGATTTGGATTATTTTCTTCCCTTTCTCAAAAAATTCTTCTGCTGTATTGCCCCATATGATGATGTCATCAATGTATTGCAGGTGTTCTGGAGCTTCACCCTTTTCCAGTGCAGCCTGGATCAGTCCATGGCAAATGGTAGGGCTGTGTTTCCACCCCTGGGACAGCCCTTTCCAGGTATACTGGATGCCCCTCCAAGTGAAAGCAAACTGTGGCCTGCACTCTGCTGCCAAAGGGATAAAAAAAAATGCATTAGCAATGTCAATTGTGGCATACCACTTGGCTGCCTTTGATTCCATTTCATATTGAAGTTCTAATCTATCTGGCACAGCAGCACTCAGTGGTGGCGTGACTTTATTCAGGCCACAATATTTTACTGTTAGTCTCCACTCTTCGTTAGATTTCTGCACAGGCCATATGGGACTATTAAAGGGTGAACAAGTCTTGCTGATCACTCCTTGGCTCTCCAATCGGCAAATCAGCTTATGGATGGGAATCAGGGAGTCTCGGTTGGTGTGGTATTGCCACTGGTGCGCCATTTTGGTAGCAATTGGCACCTGTTGTTCTTCAACCCTCAGCAACCCCACAACTGAAGGGTCCTAAAGAGGGGCTGGGCAACATGGACAGCTGTTCAATTTCCTCTGTCCCCAGTGCAGCTATACCAAAGGCCCACTGGTACCCCTTTTAGGTCCTTGAAATACCCTCTCCTGAGATAGTCTATGCCAAGGATGCACAGGGCCTCTGGGCCAGTCTCAACGGGGTGTTAGTGCCACTCATTCCCAGTTACACTCACTCCAGCTTCCAATACAGTTAGCTCTTGGGATCCCTCTGTCACACCAGAAATACAGATGGGTTCTGCCCCTTTATAGCCTGATGACACTAGGGTACATTGTGCACCAGTGTCCGCTAGAGCCTTATATTCTTGAGGGCCTGATGTGCCATGCCATCGAGTCCCCACCGTCCAGTAGAGTCAGTCGTCCCTTTCCTCCACCTGGCTGGAGGCAGGGCCCCTCTAATCCTGGTTAGAGTATCCGTTACTCACTTTTCACAAACGTAAATCAGAAGTCCCTTCAAGAGGATCAGAAATAAAATCCGCCTTTCTACTTGTTGTGGTTTAACCCCAGCCAGCAACTAAGCACCACGCAGCCGCTCACCCACTTCCCCCCCACACCCAGTGGTATGGGGGAGAAAATCGGGAAAAGAACTAAAACTCGTGGGTTGAGATAAGAACGGTTTAATAGAACAGAAAAGAAGAAACTAATAATGATAATGATAACACTAATGAAATGACAACAGTAATAATAAAAGGGTTGGAATATACAAGTGTTGCACAAGGCAATTGCTCACCACCCGCTGACTGATGCACCCGGAAGTCTCCGAGCCGGCGATGCCCCACCCAGTTCCTAAAACGTCACATGGTATGGAATACTCCGTTGGCCACTTTGGGTCAGCTGCCCTGACTGTGTTCTCTCCCAGCTTCTTGTGCCCCTGCAGCTTTCTTGCTGTCTGGGCATCAGAGGCCGAAA
>VYZV01030317.1:14599-41010 GCA_013401275.1 Pandion haliaetus
GTACAGGTGGGGAGAAGGACATATCCACTTTGAATTGCTGAAACTCCCAGGTCAATTCCTCTACAGCTGAGACACAGGCCCGTAGGGAGGAAGAGAGACTTCCTTCATATTGCCAGAGTCGGACAGCCAGTTCGTCCACCGTTTGTCCATAGCCTTCTTTCCAGGACATTACTCCGAACACGTTGGCATAGGTTGGTGGTGCACTTCATGGAAACTTCTCCACGTGGGTTGTGTGCATTGGACTTCATCTGGATCTGCGGGTGACCACCCATTTTCTGGATCCTTATAAATCACCTCCAGCACAGCTAATTCCCTCGGGTACTGGATACCTCTCTCCATGGTGGTCCACTTGCCTTGGTGACACGTAACATCGTCCTTGAAGGGGTATCTTTCCTTCACACCTGACAGAAGTTGCCTCCAGAGGCTGAGGACTTGTGTTTTTCTCCCAATTGCCTTGTCAATGCCCCCTTCCCTAGACAGGGATCCCAACTGCTTGGCTTCCCTACCCTCTAATTCCAAACTATTGGCCCTATTATCCCAGCATTGGAGCAGCCAGGTAACAATGTGCTTACCTGGCTGGCAGCCAAAATCTTTCCACATGTCACGCAACTCACTCAGGGATAGAGATCGGGTGACTATTTTGGGTTATGCCTCTTCCTCCTGTTCTCGTGATGACCCTGGTTCACTTTCATCCCTCACTAAGTGAACTGATTTCTTTGTGTATTTCTTCTTCTGTATAGGGGCGATTGGTAGTGGCACAGGTTGGTTCTCTTGTTCAGCTGCAGTGCCTGTCGCCGGGGTTGGGGCAGCCGTGGTGCCTGTCACTCTGTTTCCCTCCTTTCCTCCTGAGGGTGCTGCTTAATATCAAGCAATGTTTAGTAGATACTGGCCAGGGCCCAGCACAGTGTAGTAAGTTGTGCCTCTCTGGAATAGTCACAGCGTTTTCCTTTCAAATATTCTATCACTTCATGAGGGTTCTGTAGTTGTTCAGGAGTGAAGTTCCAAGCCACTGGAGGTGAGAAGTTCTCTAGATGCCTGCCCATATTGTCCCACATACCATGCCACCCCTGACTATCCAGCGTTGGGGCAGATCTCTAGGTGGTATTCTTAAGAAACTTTTTCGTAGCCCTAAACAAGACCTGAAACACATTCAGGAGACATAGCACTAACAGCATGCTGGCTTGCGCATCCCAAGGGTATTCAGAATTCTCAAAATCTGTCGTAATTAGCCGGAAGGAGAAAAGGGAGGTGAATGAACAGGGGGAAGTATCCCCCCAGCTCCCCCATAGATTGGGTGTGATTACCTGTAAATTCTGATAGAAGGTGCCCGAAGTATGGAAATAACTCTGCATATACAGAGTTATTGCAATAACTCTGCAATAACACTGCTGCATACAGATACCAACTTAACCTCATGACCAGTGGTGTAATCATTTCATAAACCAACATCAGCCAGTGTAGCAAAATGATAATCCTGATCCCTCTCTCAGAGATGGTAAACAAAACTGCAGGGAATACACAGAGCAGATAAAAACTTACACAATGCCACCATGTGAACAAATGAAGCAAGGTTGTGACTAGCGACTATTTAACTAACATAAGAAATGCGTATAACAAATTTGTTTTAACACACTCTGGCCAGATCTGTCATTATCTCAACCCTTCATGCCCCACGTTGGGTGCCAAAAAAGGGCTGTCGTGGTTTCAGCCCAGCCGGTAACAAAGCACCACGCAGCCGCTTGCTCACTCCTCCCTGACCCCTCCGGTGGGATGGGGAGGAGAATCAGAAAGGAGAAAAGAAAAATAACGGAACCTTGTGGATTGAGGTAAGGACAGTTTACTGGGACAACACAAAAAGAGAAGTTACAACAGCAGCAATGGTACTAATAAGAGAATATACAAAATGAGTGATGTACAGTGCAACTGCTCACCACCTGGAACCCGACGCTCCATCACTTCACCCACCGAGAGCAGAGAGCACCCCCCAGCCCACTCCCCATTTATATACTGAGCATGATGTCACACAGTATGGAATAGCTCCTTGGCTAGCTCAGGTCAGCTGTCCTCACTGTGCCCCCTCCCAGGTTCCTGTGAAAATTAACTCTATCCCAGCTGAACCCAGGACATATGCCTATTTAGTAGGCTGTTACTTTGCTTTTGGACAGGTGTAAATTAAAATTATCCACACAAATTTACTTGGGATTAATTATGCTGACATAATATCTGCAACAGGCATATTGCACATTATTCGGCTTTTGGGTCAGTAGGTCTGAAACCATTCATTCTTGAAGCCCCATCATTATTACGCCTGCATTAAACTGATGACTGTATTCGTGACGGTGTCACACCTGAATGGTGCAGGTTTAGGAGGACATGGTACTGTTTGCCAATCTATCTTCCCTCCATTGCTATAGATAACTAACCTTCAGGACAAGTGTGCCTACATATTTTACATAGATTTCTGTGCTTATTACAGCTGAAATACAGAATAATATCTGCAACTTTTGAACTGCAGCACTACCTTTAAAATTTAAAAACCTAATCCTTAAGTCAAAAGAAATGACATGGAATTTCCTGTGGAACCTATAGAAGTAGATGTCCTGTCCTTATGGCAGTTCTGTGGGATGTAAGAATCTTAATCTTGTAGGCTTTACCGACAGTCTCCGAAGAGTCTGGGGAAACAATTTCAGGCTGACAGCAGTTACGCCTCCAATAGTGAGATCACCTGTTTGTATTTAACTGCGATGTAACTGCTACAGTTATAACCCCTTACCACAACAGTCACAGAATATGGTATCAGGCAATAAGAGAAAACAGCAGAGTTACTTAAGAGAAATCTGAAGATTTGGCTTTTTAATTCCCTTAACATATGGTAAATGAAGAATTCAGTGTCTATTTTCAGAGTTTGAACTCTTCTACATGTGCTGGATAGTCTTGGCTTAAATAAAGCTGTGGGTACTTTACATGCTCTGCTCTGCTGAGCATTCAAATTCATCTTCCTCCCACCTTTTTTCCTCACCCCATGCCCCTCCTGAAAGGTAGAGTTAATAATGCCACCCATTGTATGTTCTGGAAAATCCTTCCACCTACCCAATATTTGTACTGTACTCACATTTCTTCTTTCATTGTTAAAAAGACAGTAAGCCTTTGCTTGTGGTGGGTTGCCTTGGAAAGACTTTATATATAGTTTTTGCTTGAACCTTGGGCTTCAGCTGGGTACTCTGGAGTGATTCTCAGGCAAGACGGGGGGCACCTAAGATCTTACTACTTTGTAAGTTACTTTGACATACTACTTACTAAGTCTCGGTGACTTACTGCAATAGGCACAGTTTGATGGCCAGATTCAGAAACAGCCTTTAAGAGTGTTGAACTCATGTTTCCTGGTTTGTGGAACAAAGTAAAATGCTGACCTTAAAGCCTTTAACAGATTTGAATGCTGTAATTTTTTTTCTTTACACAGAGAGTAATATTCTTTTAGTCTTAAATTACTTTCAAGTTGGTTTGAAATAAAAATTCTGACCATTAACAAGTCAAGTTTATATGCAAGAACAGAAGAATATGTGCATGTGTTTTTCTCTCTAGCAGCAGCTTGGACAATACTTAGGTCTGCACAAAGTCAACAATTTTAGATGTTAAAAATGCTGGATACAAAAAACTTCTACATAATCTCAGTTGACTAGCTACACGTAATGTGCTTAAGAATTACATTTACTTATTTTTTTTTGTTCTTACAGGCAATTGAAGTTAAGCAATTATATGTTGGTGGTTTTTTTAGCACAAATGACAACGTATTTTAAGTCATTTGTGTTAGATTGCAATCTGTACATGATACTGTTTAAATTACTTGCAACAAATGTAGCACAATTTCCTAAACCATAGACCTCTGAGGTCAGGCTCACAGTTACTGTAGAACTTGCTCTGAAAGTTTTTTTCCTCATTTACTGATTGATACGTCTAGATTTACTCTCTGGTTGTTGATTACTTGTTTTCAGAAAGCAAAGTCTACTTAGCTGGCTTAGGAAATTATAAGGGATCAGAAAAAAGGCAAACTTTTATAGCCTCTGCAAATATGCTCCTGACCTTTTAGTTAGGTTGCTAATAATGAGTGACGTGGTGGCCACAAATGCTTGAACAGACTTTTTCATTGCCCACTTCTTTCTTAAAGAAGGTTGGTTAGGAAAACATACAGTGAGGATGAATTGCTATTCTGGCTTTCTGTGACACTTCAAAGTGCAAACAGAGTTACACACTATGCCACCTAGTGTAACTTTACTATCAACAACTACACAACACTCAGATTAACTCCATGTCCATTATCAACATACAAAGCTGTAGTTGACACAATTTGATCTAACACACAGAGGAGTCTGCAGTCTGGTGGTGTTCTGCCTTGGGTCCTGGCGCTCCTGCTTAGTAATGTTAGGCAAGAACCATTTCCACTGCTTTATCTCCACCACCCTAGCATTTCAGTCACTCATAGATGCTATGCAGAACTAGTTTCTTCTGCCAAATGAAGATCTTTGGCAGATATGCCATGAACAGTTCATCCACTCTTACTTGTCTTAGTTGTGGTAGCAGTATCTCAATCTATTTCATGTTAGCACTACTTTCAAGAGAATTAACACATTGTTACACAATCAGCTATTTATCAATTCCTCCCTGGCCATCTCATTTGGCCAGGTGATTCTGGAGGATTTCTAATATTATGGGAGTAACAATGCTTCCCCCTGATTCTTCATGTGGTGCAAATACTTCTAGGATTGTCCACAGGCAGTGGCACTGCCTGAGCTCACCAGAGCAAGTACGTGGTACCGTCGCAGGTATATGGAGCCGTGCAGGCACTTTAGCTCACTGGTGTCACTGACAGGTTTTCGTGAGACCACATTCACTTCTTTTGAGGCATTATGAGGTACCTCATTGCGCAAAAATAACACATTGGCAAGGCAACAAATAAGATGTATACTTATTACTATCCACATGAACACATCTCTTAAATTACCCTTGCATCCTACAGTGTGGTTTTGCTGCTTCATTCCTTATGTGATATTTGAACAAAATTTGGGCCAAACTGAGATGCTGATGGTGCAAGATGCCTTTACTACAGACTTTCTATACAATTGCTTGCTACGCAATCTAACTCTAAATGTAGCAGACTTCTGGAAACAATGGTATGCATGAGGTTTTTCTGTTCATATTTCCCTACTTGTGTGCTTGTTTCAATTTGCAAACCCAATGTTCTCTTGATATATTTTTGTTTGAATATGTAACACTAAAAATGAAAAAAATATGGGAGTACAGCCAGCTACCTTCTAAATCTGTCTAGCTACTTCTTGAACAGATGCTTTACTAAAAACTGTGGTTATACAGGCACACGTGCTACACTTGCACATTGGTTTTGTTTGTTTGTTCCCTTTTATTTTCTTCTGACTTCTGAAATTCTCTGTGTTAAATATTGCAATTCATAGCATGATACAAGAGAAACAAAGCAACATGGTGTGTTTTTACTATGCTCAGAAACTGTAGATGGGAGAATATAAAGAAAGAAAAAATAGGCAATTTTCATCCAAAAGCTCCACATTAAAAAAATTGGGATGAGAACCATAAAATCATAAATGTCCTAGTGAAATTGAGGCAGGTGGCAATGACAGCTGTTTCAAAAATCATCAGAATCTTTGGAGTTTTTGAATTATTGGGGATATAATACATCCACATGGATTATACTCAGCTTTTGATGAGATAACAGTTTTGGTGAATAAAGGTAAATGTAGATCTAATCAACTTGGTCTTTTGACAGGTTTTTTACATACAACATGTTTTTTAACAAATTAACATTAAGTAGCTTCAATAAAGTAGATCTAGAACAGGTACTTGCCATATACTAGACTATCTGTTAATAAAGAATCATCAAATCAGGATGTTTCTAGTGGGGCTCTGCAAAGAGCAGCTGAATGCTACTATTAAACATTTTTATTACTGTTCTAGAAAAAAAAAAATTCCTTAGACACACTGCTGGCAGAACCTGGAGACTGGTGATAATAACAAAACAGTCTTGTTGAATCCCTTTAGATCACATAGCAGGCTGAAGATATGCAAGAAAATAATGCTTTATACATCTATAAAGAAGAACCACAGTCCTTGGTCATGGACAGGAGAATCCTGAAAAGGATTTACAAGAGAAAACCAATTCACAGTAACCTCAGTACAATCTGATCCTTGGCTGTAAACAAAGAAGTGGGGACTTAATCTCTCAGGGTGATGTTGCTGGCTGCAGTGTTGGAATACTACATATTCTACTGCTGTTCACATTTAACAAATTGAAGAAGGCAGAGGAAAGAACCCCAAATCACTGAGTGCTGAGAAAATGCCTTAGAGGAAGAGACTTAAAAACTTAATCTGTTTAGCATGTCAAAAAGAAGACTGAAAGGTGATTTGACACAATGCATAAGTATTTCCTTGAGGAGCAAGTATCTGACATTAAAGGTCTTTCTACCTCAGCAAAGAAAGGCTTTAATAAACCATAATATCTAGAAGCCAGACACAGTCAAGGTAGAAAGAAGACATGCATTTTTAAAAAGAAGGATGTTTGTGCACTGATTCAAACTGAGGGAAGGAGACAGAGTCTAACTGTTGATCTTTCGTACAAGAACAAATGTCTTTTTATAAAACAAGCTGTTGGCACCAACTGGTTGAAATTCAGTGGCAGATATCATACATAAGGTCAGACTAGGCATTCTACTGCTCCCTTCTGGCCTTAAACACAAGCAAAAAATACCTTCCCCAAAACACCTATGAATATTAAGTATCAGAACTACAAAGCTAAATGACATCTGTGTTCACTACTGTGTGTTTTAGGGTCGATGCTAATAATTAGTTTCATTAGTAGCTGCTAACAATATACATCTACTTCTTTGAGTGTTGAACTCTACAATCAGAAGTCTGAGTAGAACATTGTGGCAAATAAAGCTACTTAATTCGTGTAATATAATCAACTCAAATGATGGTATATAAATTGAGTTATAGTCTTGATGTGGTGAGGACAAAATCTGAGCGGTGATAGCCCAGTGCAGTATAATATAGTTCTGCTTCCGTATGGACAAGAGCAAGTCACTTTTATCCTTCATCAAGTTAGCAAGCAGATAACCAGTAAATGAGTTTTCACCACACATACTATGTTGTGTAGCAACATGATTGCTCCTACTCCTTATGCAGATCCCACCTGCTAGTGCACAAAATATTTTTTTCAGCAGAAGACTATAGTGCATGTAAAGGGTGACATCCTTTCAAAAGGAACTTCATGCAGCTATTCGAGAGCCCAGGAATACTTAACAGATCATAAGTGACTATACTGCAAGGCACACAAGTCTTTTGCATCAGGAGGCTGGCATCAGCAATGCCTGGCTCCCAACTAACCCAGCATGTTATGTATTCTCCCACCACATAACAGCATGCCAAACTAATAAATGGTAATCTCTCAAAACTACCCAAAACTTTGGATCAAAGGCTATAATTAATGTCAATCATTCCTCTTAACTCTGTGCTGTTTTTTTGCCTCTGGTTGTCATTTATGTATTAAAACATAAGAATTAATCCAATTACTTGGGTGATTTAGCCATACAAACCAGAAGAAAATCAACATTCTTAACAAAAACCTTCATTTAGTAGACAATAAAACATTAACTGTGTATCTTACCTTATACTACCCTATAATGCTAGTACAGGTAGTACTAGAAAAGAATATCTGGAAATGCTTGCCAACCATAAGAAAACTAAGGAGGATTTAATTTCAATTGTGATTCATGCAAAATGATCTTCACTTCATTTACATATTTTCTTAAAGATTGAAAGTTAATTCTAAAAATGGACAAATGCACTACATTTTGCAGAGAAAAGAATGAATGCAGCAAATTAGCAAAAGTCAAAATTCACATGGTGGTATTTTTCTCTGTGGCCGAATCTAAAAACATAGGTAGTAATAAATCCTAATACTTAGAAAGCTCTGCTTCATTTATAGATTTGTCTGATTTAAAGTTGAAGCTTCCAGGCACATAATAATAGCTTACTAGCAGTTATAATAGAATTTAAACTCTGTGAAATTAACAGGAATTTTTTTGGCAGTTATTTATTGCTACATCAGAGTAATTCTGAATGAAGAATAAAACTGGTAACAGTCTAGTTAAGAACAGTTTTCTGTAGAGAAAAAGAAAATTAGATATTTGCAGCATTAGTATCTCCAAAAAAACCCATGAATGCAAGACCTTAGTATTTCTTATTAGGATTGTATTTTACATAATGTCTGGATAGGAATTAAGTTTCTTTTAATGACTTTTGAAACATTTCATTGAAGTATTTTTTGTGTCCGAGTTTAAAGTACAAGCGGACAGTGTTTAGAGAACTTAATTACAAGTACAGACAATAAAAGATTATTCCTATGTCTGCGTAGTGAGGTCCAGAACATCTCAATTTCAGAAGCAAGTGCAAGTCTTCATAGGTAGATTTTGATGAACAACTCTATGACCAGAATTAAAGGGTTCATAATCAATACCTAAACTGCATGTTAATGACTAAGCTTAAAGACTTAACAGCTCAGAAACTGATGCAGGGATTTCGCCCTTGGGAATAAGTTGAGACATTGCTTAGTTTGTTTCTAGAGGTAATTATTATTACCTTAGGGTTTTGCTCAGTAATGCCTCAAGGGCAAATGAGTAAATCAAATGTGTTTTGATAATTTGCATATAAGGTACCTTCTTAATTTTATTTAGCCATAAAGCCAAGGCACTTGAACGCTGCTTGGGTAATTGATCTCTGAAGTGTGTCACCTGTGTTCTCTCCCCTACATATTTCAGGTTGACATCGATGGCTTACAAGAAGCATTCTTTTTCTCCCACTTCCCTTTTGGGGCAGTCTCACGCTCCTAGAAATGCAGCGAAGGAGAAATCCCTGTGCTCCACCAAGTCCAAAGTTTATAGTTATGCAATGTCCTTATGTAAGCCTCACAGGCTCTGGACGAAGAGAAAAAGTTGATTCCCCTCTGTCTCTCTGCATACATCTGCATAATTTCTGGGCACAGTATGGCCCCTTGTGAGGTAATATACATCTGTTTTGCAAGAAAACCATCCTTCCTGCTTTAGCAGCATCTTTGAAGGTACTTGCCAGTGGCAAAAAGAGTTGTAGCTCTTGAAGAACGATCACAATGATCACTTCAATTACCAGTGAGCATGCTGGGACCCTAGCAAGATTGATATGATCTTTTTTGAATTGTCAAGCCTTCACTGTAAAGTTGTATAACCCCTGTCTCTACATTAACAAAGACACTGCTGACTCAGGACTGTACAACATCTTTGCCTGCGAAACAAAGCACACAGACTGTCACAGTTCAATCATTGGTCTGTTGTAAGAGTCAAAGTGGGAATCACTTGTGCCTTATTTCCTCCTCTAAAACCAATGGACTGACCACATTCCAAAAGGCATATGTGAAATACAGCTGAATCAAGAAAAAAACTCACTTCCATGAACTATCTCCAAAGGCATCTAAAAGATGCAGCTTTTGCTTTAGAGCAGTTTAAGGCTGTCCTTTTACTGGCCAACATTCAGTACTATATTGAATTTTCCCTTTATGGAGATGTAATAGAAATAATAGTTTACATCTTGAGGTATTTCTAGCCTAATAAAAATGTGATAGTCTGTATGTAATTAAGTAAGTCTTTGTATAGCTCCTTTCTGTTATGGTTACTGTGAAAGATCCTGTAATTGGCTCATGATAAAAAGAAAAATATTCTTCACTCTTACAAAGATCAGTGATAGAGAAAGTAGTTTTTAATGGTTTATGGTTCATACAACTACTTTACTTATTTTCTAAAGCAACCCCTACTAAAAAGAAAAGAAAAAGGGTTGTCTAGCTTACATCTCCATATATGACAATGGCAACCCTTTTAAGTTTTATCTGAAGTTAGTTTCAACTAGTTTAGGTTGTGAGTTTATAGTTCCTCTAGCTACGCCATTATTAGTTCCTAGCCTGTATACTCTGAACATGTACTGAAGGCAGACACATGTCATAACCTGAATTAAAGAACTCATCTGAGCAATGGACACCTAGAGTGCTAAGGCCACAAAGTATTAGCTCATGTCTAGATGAAGTGTAGTTTACTAATCTGTAGAATTAAAAAAAAAAACCCAAAGTAAACCAACCATTGCATCCAGACAGGAGCTTTTCAACTAGGTTGTCTCTATTCCCTTGCACTTCTGTTTTGGAGATAGTGTAGACAGAGATGTCTGCCTTCACCTGCTGGCTCATACACCCAGGGCATGGAAACTTTGAAAGCTAGGTAAGCTTGTGAGCAACTAATGCTCATTACAAGTACCAACATGTGGAAGTAGCATCAAGTAGCAAGTGCTGTAAATCACAGCCTTGAATGCTGTGTACTAATACCTGCTTGCAGACAAGCTCCCATAAATCTTTTAATATAACTTCTAGGGTGAAAATGTGTTTAACCTCCAGGTTGCTTAAAATGTCTTGCCACAAGACTTTGCACAGACTACAGTTGTTAATGGCAAGACACAAAAGAACACGAGTATCTCCACATTTGAGTTCAGGACATAGATGCCCCTTGAGTAACATCTTTGATAACTCAAAAGAAGCCCTGAGTGTGGAAAGATGGAAAGCTCTTTCTTTACAAGTGTACAGGATAGGTTGCCAGTCTGCTAAGCACTGTCTTCTATTACATGCTGTTACCAAATAAACCCTTTATATTCTTGAAACAACATAAGAGCTTCCCTATAGATGAGAAAGTTTCAGTCCCAAGTAGGTATTTATCTGCTTTGCCTCACTTCTATGCCAAGTTTCAACTCTTTTCCAGTGACAAGCAATTCCTCCTATAATTGACCCCCGTCTCTTAGTTTTTGCATTTCTAGATAAGCATTAAGACAATCAGAGGTTTCTCTGCACTCCTGGTTTGATTTTCTCACTCAGTCCTATGATACAGTGGTGCTACCAAGAAAAGGTTTCTGTATGTGGGATCTTGGTTCTGTCATATGCAGAAATACAAACCGTGACTGTTTCATGTCAACAACCCTAGTAACATCATTCCCCAGGTATCTAATCATATCAAATATATAACTTTGAACTGGGAGTATAATACAACTTATTTTCTACTTTAAATGGATGACTATATTCTTAAAAATAATTATTTTTTTTTAAACCATCAACAGTGCTTTTCCTATTCAATACTGCTGTTGTCATGGTTTCACTAGCTGTGGTATTATGGGTTAACCCCAGTAGGCAGCTCAGCACCACACAGCTGCTTGTTCAGCCCCCCACCCCCCGCAGTGGACTGGGAGAGAGAATTAGAAGGGTAAGAGTGAGAAAACTCGTGGGCTGGGATAGAGACTGTTCAATAAGTAAAGCAAAAGCTGTGTCAATGAGAAAAGCAAAATAAGGAATTCATTCACTGCTTTCCATCAGCAGGCAGACGTTTATCCATTTCAAGGGAAGCAGCACTTCACACAACAGTGACTTGGGCAGACAAATGCCATATCTCCAAAGGTCTCCCTTTCCTCCTTTTTCCCCCAGCTTTTATTGCTGAGCATAGTGCCATATAGTATGGAATATCCCTTTGGTCATCTGGGTTCAACTTCTTGTGCACCCCCAGCCTACTCGCTGGCAGGGCAACATGAGAAGCAGAAAAGGCATTGAGGCTGTGCAAGCACTGTTTAGCAACAGATAAAACATCCCTGTGTTATCAGAACTGTTTTAGTCACAAATCCAAAACACAGCACCATACCAGCAACTATGAAGAAAATTAACTATATCCCAGCCCACATTAGTACAATCTCCATCCCTTACACCCCTTATTCCATACCATGTAAGTCATGCTCAGGTCCCTTACTATCTAATACATTTTCAGTAACAACCAGTCCCTTTCCCCTTCTTTGATTTATATAGATATCATTCCCTTAGTCTAGGGGCCACTGCTATAAAATCTCCACTCAGTTCATTTAGTCCATGACTTGGGGTCTATCTGCTATGGTGGTCGCTCAGGACAGGAGAGGTGGTGTGTTGCGTGGAGTTGTAGGACACTGAAGCCAACTCTGGTCAGGTCACTGATGCACTTGCACTGCTTCTTGTGAGGCTTGTCCTCCATCGGTTTGGGTGCTTCCTATTACAGTACATGGCACCCGTTGGTCTGCTGCAAGCTATGGCACAGACATACCTTGAACTTTTCTATGAACTCTGTGTCAGTGATCTGGCTTAAGTTTCTAAGGAAGTTTTAAAGACTGGGCAAATGGCTGGGTCCCATGGGTGATAGGAAAATGCCAAAGCTAGCTTCTTCCATTTCCACAAAACTAGAAACAGTAGCACTGTAGAGAGCATTATAAGCAGATAATTGTTCACATGAAGAAATCTGGACTAGTCTCAAATGCTCCCCACAACCCAGATAAGAAGTGAGCAGATGCTGTGATTGCAAGTGAAATGCGTGAAATAAATATACTTTCTTTTTTTGTGCAGAAACATAAATTGATAACTGTCAAATGTCCTCATCACTAGTATTGAGCATTTCTAACAATGCTTAAGCAGCCCACGTACTTCCTCTGTACCTGGCATTACCTTCTCCTCCATTCTTCTTCCAAAAAAGAAAAAAATTCATCTGCCTTGTAGAAAGTGAATGGCAGTCACTGTCACTGTGACCACATCTACATTTTTAAAGTAAAATGCTTATAAATCTTTTGCAATACTTTTTAAAGGACAATTAAACTCTATTTTTTAATGATATGCATCCATATTATTTTCAGCTCTTAAATATGCACCTTATGACCAGCAGCAAAACTTTTGATTCACCAAATAATCCATGATATTAAACCAGAAATTTTGTTCATAGTATAATGATTTCTTCTTTTTTTCTGTCCATGTATTCTGTAGTGGTTTAATCCATTAAATAATGATGATTTCTTCTTAAGAATATCTTTACCACTTCTGAACAAGACGACTCATAGTGCTAAACTTGAAGCCCAAAAACGTCTTAAATATGCTTCACTTTTGTTAATAAATGTCATTTCTTTATTTCTCCCCCCCAAAAAAAAAAAAAAAAACCCCAAAANCCCAAAAAAAAAAAAACCAACCCCAAAACAACCAACCAAAACCAACTTGCCAGAACAGTCATTTTATGTACAGCTAACTCTGGCATTATAATTTACAGGGGAAAATTACAGTTTTTATAAATTGGTTTTACTGTCCACATTAATCTTTTTTGGAATACATGCCATCTAATTTACAAGGAAAGACTGTCTTATTTCTGGCTGGGACTCTTCTGAGCAGGAGTATGTACACAGGTGCTGTTTAACATGTGTGCAGTGAGCCTACCTTCTGGAAGAGTCACACCAGCTAGGCATGAACTGCAAATGTGTGGGGAATATATATTCCATGCACCCTGAGCAAGTCGAGTCATTTGTGTAATACATGCAGAGGTGGTGTGACATTGGCCCTACTGCAGATGCACTGTATGGCTGAACTGTTATACTCCACGGGCATGACCAAGTGCCTGCAAATCTCAGTGATCCAAGAATGTAGTAGGAAAAACCCATGTGTCAGTGATTCATTCCCTCCTTTTCTCAAACTGAAATTGAAAGTACAGGTGTCAAGTTTGAATGCTAAAATCTGAAGAAATCTCATTTCCAGATTCTACGTCCAGTTCATTTCTCTAATGACTGATTCTCATCTCTAGTAATGCAGCTTCAGCTAGAAAAATGCAAACTGTCCTTAGCACAAAAACGACCACCCTTAATGGCTGGTATAAACTTTAACGTCTTTGGAGTCACACAGCTTGAGAAAGTACTCTTTCTCCATGCAGTTATAAACCCAAGAAGGTTTCTACTTCTACAGCTTCTGTGGATTATATTTAAGTGCTTACAATTTTCAGGAAAAAACAGAATTCAGCAACAGATCAGGATAAGCAGCACTGGAATTGAGGCAGAAAGAGCGTATCCTGGGTGTAAATAATGGGATGAAAACTGCCTGAGGTCTCAGCAAAAAAAAGCTGAACAAGGAGAAGATCTAGAGGAACTAAGCTGCTGGTAAAATAATTCTATTTGTCTTCCTTGGAACAGTCACAGGCAGCTTCAACTGTTGTTCAACCTTCAGAAGACAGAAAGCTTTTCTAGGTAGCAGATCTTTGCTGCTTTGTCTGCCAAGCCTTAAGCAACAGCTGTAAGAATGTGCAGTAAAATACAAAGCTCATGGACGTTTGACCAGATCAATATATGCAAATTAGACCTTGTTATCAGACAAATATCTACTGCATCACTTACTACAATCTGGGTTCTTGGCTGCTCTATTTAAAACTGGGAAATGACTACACACAACCACCTTCCTCCGACTAATTTAAATTGAAAATTACATAGTATACTTGAAAGGCTGTAAGAGAAACAAGACTCTAATCTGCATTTGATGAGAACTGGGAAGCAGCGGAGTTATATGAGGGAAAGCTATCAGTTTAAATCTGCTCAAACAAGTTAAAGCAACATTTACAGGTAACTAAAGTTCAGTCTGCAAGAACTGCATCTGTATTAGCAGAAGTTTAGAAATAAGAGCTGCTGAGGCTTTCTCTAAGCAGGGTTAATGCAGACACATCACCATACCTGTCAGATGATGACATATAAGCAATGAAACTTTCTTCCTGACTCTCTGGAAAAATCCAGTCTTGTAAATAGCTTCTCTAACAGACAGAAGCTTCAGTGTGAAGATGCAGGGTTTGTGGAAACAGTATGGCTTAAGGAGTTCCTGCCTTGGCAAGCTGTCACAGCTCACTGTCTCTTTCATTCAGCTGTTTGCTGGATTCCCCTGTGGACTTAGGGCAGCTTAAAACATAAGCATGCAAAGAGAAAAAGGGAAGGAGGAAGAGAGACCAGTATTTAAAGAGAATATTTTGGTCCAGGTTGAACATGGTTACACAGTCATTTGGTTTGACACAGCTGACAACCTGGCAAGTTGCAGGAGCAATAACAAGAGCAGGCATGGTGAGGGATCAGAGGGTGACAGGAGCTCCTGAAATCAACATTGCCACCAAAGCCCTTTATCCAAAAGTAAAAGCGTTGTTTTCATGTCACAAGGCGTGAATGACAAAATGAAAATCAAGTTTTATGGCTCAACATAAAATCTTTATACCACTTAAAGATAAGAGTATAAGGAAACAAGGGAAGGATAAATAAAATTGCATTAACAGCATTTGATTTTAAAGTTAACTAAAATAAAAATAACTTCATCTTTTCATTCAAAATCAGCCATGCTCCAGTTACAAGACAGACAACTAAAAGTTAATAAAGGAAATGCTTTATTTGCCTGAATGTGTAATTAATCCATTGGAGAATCTACATTTGCTTTATAAATGTATGGATTATATAGGCAAGTTCAGAATTCACCATAAGATCTTCCACAGTTATGTTAGAGAAAATGAACAGAATCCATTGACATTTTCATGCTTCAGGACATGTGCAACCACTGACTGGGGGGAACTGAGAAGAAACTCTAAATGTAGGTTACCTCATTGTTCGTGCATTTTTCTGACATACACTGATCATTGTCAAGCAGAATATATTGGGTTAGTGATCAATGTTCTCATCTATATCCTATCTGTGATTTCTGCTGAATAGAAACAGACTTGCCTGATTTTGTGGTATGGGTCCAACATTGCTAATAACTAAAGGTGACTCTCCTAGTCTGTGATACAAGACTAAGCATTGTAGCAGTAGGCATAGAAATGTGTCTCCAGTATCACACAACACTTGACGTGCTGTGGCATGCAATTTAAGAATGTTTTCATTGTCTTATGGGGCTGAAGTTGGGGCTGAGTTTAGCTCCAGCTGAAGTTGGTGTGAGTCTTTTTAGTGAATTAAGCATGAGCTTAACCCCACTTTGATAATTAACCCCCCATAGATTTTGTGCAATGATTTTGTGTACGGCTTCCTGTATGACTTATTTTGGTTGTAACACATATGGATCTACTTATCTCTAAAGTACATCTAGAGGGACTATTTAAAACCGAATGGAAAATCTGTACCAGTCAGACTGTTGCCCATTTAGGATCACAATTAAGTAGAGGAAAACACATACTCTAATGGTTGGAGCAAAAGTCCACATAATGGCTTTTTCCTATAGGTTTTCCTAAGAACACTGCTATGATTTCTACCACCAATGTTATGGGCTACTTGTCTTGAAGAAACATAGCAAACCTGAATTACTACTTTACAGAAGTGTTTTTAAAACCTGACATTAGCCAAAAAGGGCCAAGCAATAAATAGCCATCATTGGTAAGAAGTAAGCTTTTTGGCAAGCACTGAAACGGTATTAGGGACATAAAATAAAACAAATCAAGTGTGTGAACAAAAATCAGAATTTGGAGGAAAATATGCTGAACAATAAAGGGGACATACAAACAAAAACATTCTAAACAATCAACAAGTAATGAATTCTGAATTTCAGTGCAAGACATATTGAAGGTACTGTCACTGTCAGACAATATCACTTGGTCAACAACTCAAGCAAATTGTGTGTGATCTTTAATGAATTGCAGTGTAGGCACTGAGTTCATCTGCCAGAGGAAAGGCCTCATGCAACTCGAAAGAAATCTTACTGGTTTAGGGATTGTCTAACAAAAGTTTCAGCTGGTAGTTTGCAGTGATGTGTAGTTACATGCCAGCTTATGGACATAAAAACTCATGTGTGTGCAAAGATATGCAGGTGTGTTATGTCAGCAAATTAATTGCATTTTTCATCTCTGCTACTGAAATTTTCTACAAGTCTAACAAAGACAGGTAAAAAAACCCCAACATTTTCTATGCAGACAGCTTACAGGCAGAAAAGCTTTTTACTTTTTATGGTGTCTGAGATTTGAAACTTAAATAACTAAAATACTTTGAGAGAGATTTTATTGGATTTCTTTAACTTTTTTTTCCCCTATGTGCACTGAACTAGAATGTTAGGACTGCTGAGTGATGTCATTTTCCTTAACAAAATTAGCTGGAGGGTCTTTGAAATTTTATGGCTTGTACTTCTGCAGCAAAAGAAATCAGTATTCCCAGTCCTTGGCAGGAGTTCCCAAAGGAAGGAATTAGTTTTCGCTGAACCACAAGAGTGCTTAGGTCGTGAGGAAAAAGCCACAGGGAGCATCAAACTAAGGTTTGTTTCTGAAAACGTTAAGACTCATTTGATGTTTCATACTTCGAAGAGAAGCTTAGCTTTGCTGAAAACTGAAGCTGCAGTGAAGGATGACAACTTTTTCAGAGGTGCTTTGAACAGAACTTTAGCACTAATTACAGCAAAGGCCAAACAGAGACCCAGGCACTAACACCTCTGCTAAAGAGGCACAGCAGGAACTAAGGATGAGCTAGTTTTGAAACAAAACTGATTGCTAGAGCAAAGAATTTAGTCTTGTTGTTATGTAGTTTCTGTTATTCTTTTTGTTAGGATTTTGGCTTTGTTTTTACTGTATTGATGGCTTGAATGCCTTTCAATGTTTCTGCAATAACTTCAAGTAATATATCCTGAAAATTATTGGAAAGGACAAATGAACAAAGTCTGTATTTTGAGTTTTAATACATAAGCTATACCTTCAATTCAGATTAATTTTTCCTTTTCCAATTTCTGTTAATTTTTGCTTTGAGTGTTTGAATAGTCAGTATCATTTTGCAAGAAAAATTATGCCTAAGAATGAAGTCTGTCAAAGTGAAGGTGAAAAAGGAGAACCCCCTTAAACAATTCATTTGGACATATAAAACTCTGAAAAGTCATGGAGGAGGGAAGAATTACATAGGAAAAAGGATTGGAAAAATTGAAATTAGTTACTCCAGTAATTAGGAATTATAAGGGGCCTCCGCAGAATCATCCTGAGATATCATAGCTCAGTATAGCATGCAATTCTTTTCTTAGACTAACTGCACTACCTGTAACAGAAGTTTTCTTGGCTCCTTATACTCCAGTTGGTAGGCTCCTTCATTCAGACCATCACTACTGCAGTACTTAAACCTTCTAATTTCTTGATGAATTTTGTTGTGACCTGTTTAAACCCCCTGTTCTCCATTAGCATCGTCATTTAGTTCAAACAGTTCTCCCTCCCAATATATACCTCTGCCCCTGATTTATTTATGGAGAGAAGTCTTATCAGGCGTTGTTTCATTGAACTGAGCAGACTTCTAGTTCTCCGCTGCATCGCTACTGGAAACGCCCATTCCAATGCATCGGGTAGCCACATCATCCTCCCTCCCTCCCTCTTTCAGCATGGCCATATGCCAGCAGTAGTTCAGGTATCCTGTGCCCCTCTAGTGCATCAACTCACTGATGCACCACTCAACCATTTCTACACTGCAGTTATTTCTCTCTAACAAGAAAGAGATCAAAGCAGGAATTACTAATGTGTAAGAGGTACCTCGCATGTTGCACCGCCGACTTCCATCCATTCTTTGAGCACATTCAGGACAATATGTCTTCTGTTTTCTGCACTGACACCGTTTTCCTTCATAGTGACACCTGCAAGTTTCATCAGGAATCTTCCAACTTTCTTGTGAGGATTGTTTAAAAAAAAAAAAAAAAAAAGTCTTACTGTTCATTGACATCTTTGTTTTAGCTATGCGCGTAAAGAGTCACCTGGTATATGCTGACCTACTAAAAATCCTTGCTACCAAATCAGACACTTCGTTTCTTCATTACTGTGGTGCTTTTTTCCACTGAATTTCCTAGTAAGAGTTTATTGGTTCCTCAAAATATCAGTGCATTAAACTCATAGAGAATGATTTCAACTGGAATTGGCAATGAAAATTTCTCTCTTCATTTCCAATAGTCTGGTTTTCCAATTTATTCACCATTTTCCCCTCATTCATAAAAACTGAGATGAAGGTTCCATTTTGTCTTTTGGACTGTATCAATGTCATATGAACTGCTAATGACCACTCACTCCTTTTTCTGCTTTTATTTGTGTAGCTTATTTTTTGTGTATAAAGTTTACTATTGGTTTTAATATTGTATGATCAAACTCAACCCCACTTTAGGCTATATTTATTTTATCCCTACAGTTCTTGAAGTCTAACATTCAGCTTTTTTTAAATTAAACTTTTTGTCCCCCTTTTTCTAAATTTACCCTTTAATCCTAATATGTCCCATGAAGGGATTTTAAATCTATTTAAATTTCCAATAATATTTTTACCTTACTTAGAAATCAGTTTTCTTTGATTTTGAGAAATTCTGAGCCTCTTCTAAATTCAAGACCTTAAGCTCTTAGTTCAGTTAGTTTTACTAACCAGCTCTCTTCTCTGATCAAATTTGAGCTTCCAAAATGAAAAAAAATTATCAATCTTCTATTTAACAGAAATAAAGTTATGATTGTTGATAACACTTTTCCACACTCCCTCTTGCCCCACAACCACCATTTTGATGCCATTTTAATGTCTTACTGAAATCATTTCTGGCATCACTTTTTGTTAGTGATTAGCTGATGAAAAACTTTGTCAGCTATGAGATTCCAGAACACAGAGACTTGTAACTATGTCATCAGGTCCATCATTAGGAAATTAAGGTCTTCAATACTTACATAATCTTCTGAACTTATTCTCCTGCTTTATTTCTGCATCATTTTTTTCTATCCAAATGTGATTCAGGGACTCTGTTACAGTACTATGCCAATGCAATCTGGCTTATTAACCTTCCCCAAAATGAATTTTGTCTTGAAGCAGATTTTAGTTTATTCCTAGCTATCTCTTCTTTTTTTCTTTGCATCTGACACAGAACCACATGCAGTGGTATTCATCATCTTTACTTTTATATCTGTCTTTCCTGAATGATTTGTGCCTGTCAGTAGCTGTGCTCTGCCATGATTGCCACGTTAATAACTGCTTTCAGGTTCTACACTAGTAATACTGGTGGCACTATTTGATGTCTGGAGTCCTGAACTGAGCACAAGCCTTTCAGCTACTGCTTGCTGGTTTGTCATCCCATCCAAGCCTTTCACTATATACATTACCTGCAGTTCTCACCTGTAACTATACAACTTTCCGATATCTGATACAGTTTTACTTATGCCATACCCTCATTTATCATTGTGTCTCTATATGTTTTATAGTCATGTGTAAAGCTACATACATACCTCTCAAAATTCTTCATTTTTTAAAGTTTTTCTTGCCAGTTCAGACAAACCTTAGCCTTAACAATGTTATTTCCCTAGGCTGCAAAGTAAATAATCCCTTCTCTATTCACACTTTGAAGTGCTCAAAATATCTTCAACATCCCTTGAAGATTTATTAATAAATTTGAGCCATTTGTTCATCTTCCTTGTTGTGTTTCCCTTTCCTCCCACAGGTCAAAAAAAATTCACTGAAGAAAAAAAGTTTCCACTGCTTTAACTATCTTCCCTGCCTGCCCCAATGGACTTTTCCATCTGTTCAGGTAAGTCCTAATAAGCATTATTTTCTGAAAGTTGCTCAATGACCTTCTGCGTATTGAAATGGATCCTTTTTAGCCTCAGGTGCATATCTTGTAACAAAAATTCTGGTGCTATATTTTGTATCTGTTCTTGGCATTCAGACGGGTGACAAACAGACCTGTCTTTTGTAGGAGTCGAGAAATCTCTCTACCTTCTCTGCTGTGATCAAAGAGAGGGAGTTTCCAGCTCTGAGCTGATGACTGACAATGCAAAGCCTTCCACTGGCAAAACCACAGCAAAACTAACCCCTGGTAGAAGGAGGTGTGCTGTTCTTTCACTAGGCACAAGTTCCATATTCCCTCTTTCAGCTTTCAAATTCATCTCACAACAAGAGATTAAAGCCCATTAAAGCTGATGAGAAACTTTGTCATATTTTCAATAAGGGATCACGTCTATACCATCTGTAGTGCTTCTAATTTAGTGTTTTCCTGCAAATATACTTAGTTTTACAGCGTATTGTCTTCCAGTTTCTATTAATGTTCTTTTGTTGTCAGAGAGGGTCTGACTATTTAATTTGTGTCTCCATTTTCTTCTTTATTCAGTATACTTCTTACATGCCCTCTTACTCACCTCATGTATAAAGTAACTCTTCCCATGAAATAAATTTTAAAAGAAAATTTAAAACCCTGTACATTTTTTTTCAGTTATCATGCTAATCACAGGATGAAAGCAAAGCTGATGAAAGCATCTAACAGACATGTCTAACAGCTGTTATGACTGGCAGAGACATACGAGTTGTTCACTACATCCTTAATCATTCTTTTTTTTCCTCCAGATTTATCTAGCTTGATTATTAATTTGCAGTAACTAATATCATCCTAAAATAGGCAGTTCCTGAACATATCAAATACTTCAGTCATACACAGGAGTGACACAGATTTCTCATCTGGCCATTACAAGTTTGTAGACTACAACTACCTAGTTTTCCCTTTTCGCTTGCTGTTACAAAAACAACACCCCACACACACCCCCGACAAAAAAACAACAACAACAAAAAAAGAATTTTCTCTTTCACACACTACGACTTGCAAGATATCAGGAAATATATATATAAAACACAGAGACCAACGGTTAGGTAGTAATTCATCAACATGCATTATATCAAGCAGAGAGCCTCAATCTTTACGTTATATTAGAAGTATCAGAGGGAGCTCTGTAACTGGAGTCAACATAGGGGACAGAGATAAATAGCATTCAACAGACATAAATTTCTCTCCTGACTTTTTCCAAAATTGAGTTATCTTGATGGCATTATAATGAAGAGCTACCCTAGCACCAAAAATGCAAACAAAATGTTCTTTCTAAGCCACCAAACCATTACTGAAGGTGATGCCAAATACAATCTTTGATAGGGTATAAAAGTCTTCTTTAGTCAATCTAACCAAATTCATATAATCTAAGAAGTTGTCCCTGAAATTGCAAATTTATCCCACCTAAACTCTGTTTCTGATTGCCACTCTTTGCATGCATGACCAGGTATTTTTTGTCTAAAGGGACAGAGTCAGCATATTTTCTTGCCATCCTTACTCCAAATTGGAAGGTATAGAAACTCTGTTTAAGCCAAAACGTTCAGCTGTGCCCATCATTAAGTAACTGACATGTCACCTCACCAGTTAAAGCAAAGCCAAAACCAGATTATTATTTTATTTCTAAAAGCCAAACTACATCAGGCAATGTTTCTAATTTTTTGCAGGGGAATAAGATTTTAAAGATTTAAAAAAAAAAAAAAAAAANAGCCATTGCAAGTGATGCCTGTTAAGCCCAGCACCTGGTTTAGGGAGCTTAAATTTCAACACAGAGCCTGAGGCAAGTCAGTGTTCCGGAATGGGATATAGCTACCCAGCAAGCTGAGCAGGGAGCCACTGAGTCAACAGGAAATACTGGGTACAAGAACTGTTCTTCAGATTCCCTCGGGCATCTTATTTCAGAGCACTAAAGCCACCCTCTATCCATCACCCAAAATAATCCCATAAAAAAAAATTTCCTTTCCCTTCCTCCCCCTCCCCCACCACGGATTTGACCAGACTGTTGTTTTTCCTTTTCACCTCCATTTCCCCAGTGCCTGCGCCAGTGGAGAGGCTTCTGCTCCCCCTCCTAACAGTCCCTGGGAAACCAGGGACTAAGTCTCAGCTTTCATCTACTGCAGAGACCAAAGCCACTTTACCAGGAGTGCTCTAGAAGCCAGATGAAAGACTCTTTCAGGGTTCAGAAAGGAAAAAAACACGTTGGCTTTCAAGTCCTCACCACCTTTTCCGAGTTCTTTTTCAACTGGGGACAATGTGCTCTTTTTTACACCCATTAGGAGCTGTCAGTGGCTGTGATCTTTTGTCTCCAGGCTCAAGTCAGTGAGTCACTAGGCATCTCTGCTGATGGTATGCTGATGAGCATGATGCTTGTAGTCACTGGCTTTTGCCTCCTTATGTCGGTGTCTTATGGCTCCAGCTTGTTCTTTATTTTCTTGCCATCATCTCTTACTGGCTTCAACCTATTGTTTGGTTCAATCTGTCCCTCACTTTCTTCTGGGTGTCTCCTTTGCTGTTTGTTTTAGGCTGTCTTGTTTTTCTGATCTAGGTGTCTTGGAAGCTGCACCTAGAGGTATGGCAATGTTCATGAGCTTCTGACAAAGATGCATTTAACCCACGCCAATTTTATTCTTCTACCCTTCCTTCACTGCTTCCACACTCAGGCATCCCCATTCAGATCTCAGCCTTTTGACCTCTCTCTGTCGTCTTTTCTTGTGTAGAGGGAACAGGCATTTGAGATTTTTTGTTATGCTATTCAAAAAGTAAATTATTTAAAAGCAGCACAACTTGGTTGAATTAAAAAAAAAGTTTTATCTTATTTAATAAAATTTTGGAATGTGCCAACACATCGAATGTTTATACTAAATATTTAGTTTAGAAAACTTGATTCTCAGCATATTCCTGTGAACCAAACTCCTTTTCATCCCCCAAGGGCTGAAGGATGAATCTGATATCCTTCAGGTTTTTAGTGAAACTCAGATATCATTTGGGGGTTCTGCCAGCTTTCTCTCTATATCTTTCAATTTTTCAGGGTCCAATTTACAGTCTGGAACTTTAACAAGATCAGCTGTAAGTATAAAACACAAAACCAATATTAGATGGTTTGGGCAAACTTTCCTCTGCTTATTCTTTCTGTGGGTATCCTCCGCCTTTTTTCTGCCTCATTCTCTTAGGCTCAAAATCTATACTAAATTCCCCCTAACTCCTGACTTAGATTATCATAAAGTTATTCATTTAGAAATAAGAGATGTTCCAAGACTGCAAAACTCCTTGCAGCACGAGCACCAGACAGGATACATTTTTTTGTCTCTGAACTTACCCCAGATCTAATCAGTACCACCAACTACTATCACAAAAGAACAGCAGCAACAGCAACAAACAAGGGGAAAAGACAGTGAAAGATATCTTCACATACTTTCTTTTATTCTTAATGTTAAGAAGATCGAGCTGCTTTACCAAATTCCACTCTTTGAATACACAGGTTCCTGTGTTAACTATATATTGCATTTTTACCAAATAAGCTTTAAAGATTATTATTCTGTAGATATTGATAGTTTTCCTTACATATGCTATATAAACCTCAAAAGTTATTATAATATTCAAGCCTGTAAGAATAATGGAGCTCTGCAGAAGTAATATAAACTGGAGGTATGCTTATCACTTTAAGGATGTTTCAGAAGTGATCTTGGATGATTTAAGATTTGATTCAGTGTCTTAAATGTCCAAAATGTCATTGTCTTTGCCCGCATAGCCTTCCATGATAAGAAGTGGTTTATCTAAGAGCAAATTTTATTTTGAACCTCATCTTTTTTGAAGCTGAGGAATTTCAATTTGCCGAAAGGCTTTGATTCCATGTTCAGCCATTCAGTTCAGCTGTTTACAAATGACTGCCTATCATGTTAAGACTGCAATTACAGACAGCTTGGCAAATACCATCCACTAGTACTGTAATTCAGCTTTAGGTGTATTTTCTCCTTCCATGAGGAAATGTTTAAAGAAAGTGGTCTGATACATTTCTTAAGCAAGAGTAACTCTTTCAGTACAATACCAAGAATTGTTGTTATGGAGCTGATCCTGAAAACACTCATACGAATACTGATTTACATGTCTGACTAAGGTGAATCTTTTCCCTTAAGAGCTCATGGGATGGGATCCTATGGTAATTTTCAAGGAAGGGCATGACTACATCTTAACACTTGCAGGATGTCAGGTATCTTCAATATACACTGTTCTTGGGAGAATCAATCATTACTCAAATTCAACGGGAGATGCTAAGTAAATAAAGAAAACATTTTTGGATTGGTGCCTCTACCAGCCTTTTCCCCAATGACTCTGGACAGACATTTGTATAAATGGGTAGAACTGTTATATTACTGTTTCAGTAAGTAAAATGCTTCCAGGAAGCATCAGGCATATTGAGATTGCTTTGCACAGATGGTCTGTTCATGCACAGTAATTGGAAACTTTTGGGACATGCCAGACTTATTGTGCCTACACTCATAAGAAAATAAACCTAGAAGGAACCTGGGGAGATCATCTAGCCTAGTGTCCTCTCTAAAGCAGGATCCCTCTCCTGACAGGTGCTTGTTTAACTTGTCATTAAGCATTTCCAGTGATGAAGATACCAATCTCCCTAAGCCACCCATTTCAGTGCTTTGCAGTTCTTACATATAAGAAAACATAGCCAGTGTCTGACTGGAAACCTTCTGCTGTCATTTAAGGCGATTCCTTTTCATCCTGTGTACCACAGATATGGAGAACAGCTCATTCTTTCCCCTCTATGGTAGCCTTTAAATGCCAGAAATGGTTCAACCCCTTCTCAGTTTTGCAGGTACGTATCACCACAGCTTATCAGTGGTGCAGGCAGCTGCAGGGTTTCGGACTGTCAGTCTCACTGCACATGTGCAGCAGATCAGCACTTCATTCCACTCTTCTGAACATTGCTGGGTCTGCTGTAACCCAGACCAGCTACTCTCCTGCAATGCCATAGTCAGTGTGAGAGCTCTCAAGAGCATCATGAGATCATACACCAAGAGTATGGTGTATGTGCCCTCGCACTAAGCCACACACTGTGAACGCGTGCAGGATTTCCTGGATGCACAGAAGCTACCTGAGGACACAGAGCTGAAGTACACCTGGAAATTCCAAACACAGTCTTCAAGGCCATCCAGAGAAATCCTGCATAGGAAAAACTGCTTGGGAGAGCCCAGATGTGTGGCAGTTCTGTCAGTGGGGTAGCAGGCTAACACTGGCTTTTTAAAGTTCTAGTTCTAGTTGTTTAAACATGCAGATATAAATCTACAAAACACAACAGTAAGCTTTCTGGTGGTAATCAGCTGCCCCATTTGCAGTGCTCCACTATCAGCACTGAGCCAAAGTTAGCAAGAGAAAATGTCTCCATATACACTATGCTGTAGAGAAATGACAGCTTGAAAATAGAGTCTTAGAAACAGTCATTTGCAGCCTTGCCAGTAACAGTTAATTAATGCACTAGCTAAGGACCTATATTCAGCCTCTGGAAATTCTAGGATTAGCATCTATATGGGTTTTATCTCTTTGATCTCAAGAGTGAAACTCCTCCTTTCCCCTGTGCTTCTTGCACAGTAAGCTGAAATTTAAGTGAAACTTCCTTGCACTAGTAAGATAGAAGAATGAAACTCATTAAAATATGTCCATGCACTAACAAACACTGTAGTAGTTATCAGTAACATGGATTCTTGCAACTCCACTACCATTTCCCAGTATTTCAAGGGGAAAGAGAGTAAGTAGGAGTTTTTACTTTAGGAAAGAGGCATAGGCAATTAACTGATGTCATTTCAGTTTTGGATCAATGTATTAGAGAGGGCATTCAAAACTAAATGGAGGACAACGGTTTAAAATAAAAAAACAGGGAGGAAGTTTCTTTTCAGTCTTGTTAGGATTCTTCCCCCCC
>VYZV01030318.1:0-20903 GCA_013401275.1 Pandion haliaetus
GAGGAAATCATTAAAAAATCCATTTAAAAAAATCAGATCCTAGGGTAAAACATCGGTTATGAAGAGTTTTAGTGTGAGAGAACGTGTAACGTAAATCTGAGAAGTTTCAGCATGTGAATACTGCTGGGAGATTGAGTGCTTGTTATGGAATAATGAAATTATTTCAAATTGTTCTAGCAAGAGAGCTTAAGGGGTATTTTTCTGCTGTTGCTTGGCAGGCCATTTTCAGGTTGCAAGGTGGCCATATAGCTTTTTTGAATGATGGAGTTTTGTGTAGACTCCTCCTTGTTTGAGGTTGCCAGGTTGGCTGAACATTACTCATTGCTGAGCAGTAATCAGTCTCTGTTTTATCTTTTTTCTTGCAAGTTGAGAAAGGTGTGGAGAGGCAGCCCTGGTGCTGTATGAAGTTTGTGCGATCTCCAGTCACTTTGTACTGGTGACTATCTCCTGATGGTGAAGGAACATCAGGTGCATGTGATGATCAGAGCACCTGTAGGACATCATCTTGACTACCAATGGTTTGTAGCCCAGGTGTGAAGGAGAAGGGTTTTATTTCAGCAGATGTTTCATTTTCTCTGAGTTTGTCACTTAATGATAAGTGCAGTCTAGGGGATGCTTCATGGGTCTTTACATTCAGCTCACCACAACGCTAGACAGCTTTCCAGCTGGCTGACTGCTTTGTAAGGAGGATTTTCCCTGGAGAGCTTGATACTGGTCTGCCAAATGCTTTCCAGGGGGCAAACATGATGCCATAAAGAAAAAAGGAAAGAGAAAAAAAAAAAGGAAATAAACAAAAGTTTTCAAAAATGAGTAGAATAAGGTGAGACCAGTCTTCTTTTGGATTTATTACTGATTAGAAGATAGGAGATAGTGATCAGAATTACAATCACTGAGAAATCTGTGTATTCACTTAAATGTTGCAACGCAGGGGATGGGTCATAAGCAAGCGTCCCTTGCTGATGGTATTAAATTTATTTGGAGTCTTCAAAGCAAAAGCTGCCTGCAAAGAAATATGGACAGCATCATGGTAACAAGAAACTAAACAGTAATGTAATAGTAATGTAGCACATTAAATTCTGTGTTGGATGCAAAATAATGCTTGTGGGCCGGAGGGGGACTGGAGCAGGAGAAAGCTAAATGATTGCTGTTCCTTTTAATTCCGGAGCTGAGGGTGTCAGGTGAAATTACGGGCTGGAAAGCTTGAAATCAAGTCCTTCTTCCGCAAACAATTAAACAAGGCAATTCTCTTCTGTATGGGATGTTACGTAGATTAAAAGAATAGATGGATCTGAAAGGCAATTGTAGAGCAATTTATGAGGGGAGAAGACCATGAAGAGCTGTTAAGCACCAGGATTAAGGATGAAGTTTGGAGCTTGGTCAGCCATGAGTTGTTCTTACCAGCAAGCAAGACGAAGGAAGTTAAAGAGAGTGAAGGAGCAGGAAAAATTTCAGAGCAACTAGCTTCATCACATAACACCTTTCAAACTCTTCTTTAAAAACTTAGGTTGCAGTGTCTCAAAATCAATGAGAAAAAGGGTAATTTTGTTCCCCAATGCTTGGAAACTCTTGTCAATTTTTTTCTTTACCCCCTTATTGATTTGTTTTATGTGAAGAAGCCTTCACATCCCCGTGGCTGACACTAACAAACCTCCTCCCATCTGCAGTTGTCTGATCATAGCGGAGAGGAAGAAAGCACAGAAGCACTTACATCAACAGATGTGAGCTCTGGTTTAAACAACAGTAATTTATTCCTGCTGATCTTCAGCAGCCTCTGCAAGTGCAGTATGCGGTATTTTTACTTAGTATGTTACCTTCACTTCTCTGCAGCACACACTCTTTTCTCAATGCATGGCTTATATGTACCAGAGCATTACCTAATCCAGGATAATTAGAAGAAGATTTTGGAGAAAGGAGTTTGAGCTTTGAAAATCTGCAAAACAGTTCCAGCATACTTGCATCCAAATTCTTCAAAACACTCAAAGGCTTGATCTTACGATAGCTAATAAATTTGTTTTCTTTTGTGTGTATTTTCTTTTTCTGTGCACATTCTAAAAATATCCAAAGATCTAGGTCTTTAAAAAGTGGATTTAGTCTCTTTCAAAGTATGTTAGGCTATTTTTGGTTGTAAGGTCTTGATTAGAGCATAAAAAAAATCTTTACCTGTGCAAGCAAAGTATGTTATCGCAGAGCAGAGACAATGAAAATTACTTCCATGGAATGGAAATGAGAAGAAACTAATTAGCAAGTCTTAGAAGAACAAAATGTGAGCACGGTTATTTAATCCGTGCTTTGGAGCAGTAGGAGACATGGTTAGGTAAAAACAACTCGCTGGCAGCACAGATGGTGTGAGCTGCTGTCACCTAAGCATGATGATGTGCAGTGATGAGGGAAGAGCAGAGCTCCTTTGTCCCCCTTTGCTTTGCAGAGGCTGGAACTGCAGTACAACTTGTCTCTGCCTGTCCCTAGGCTTAATTTCTTATCTGCATAGCTCTTCAGCTAAAGAAAAGATTAGAATAATGAAACCTTTTATAAGATGCTCATTTCATTTTTAAATAGCTGCACATTAGTGTAGAGTATACAGTGCAAGTAGGAACCTCATTGTGTATATTAATATAAGACTTCAACTTTTATAAGGAAGGAAAAGCTCTTTTGGGTTTCACTCTGAAACATCTTGGACATTTCTCATAGAAGAGAGCCTGCGTCAAGCTGTTGACCCTTCGTCTGCTGCATTCCCTCATCATTTTCTAATAATGGTACATGCTGCGATGGTTAAGAGCCTGCAGCAGGTCCCGGGTGCTGAATTCCCTCTCCCCACCTCTAAAGGAGCCCTCTCCTATGGGCTCACCTAGCAGAAACAGCAGCCTCTTTATTAGAATGAGCGAGGTTTTCATATTATTCTCAAGAAGACAAGTGTGCTGACCAGGACAACCACTCCTCATCCAACAGCAGCAGATGTGGAAGACTCAGTATCTCTGACACAGCTGTATCCTCCAGCTCGGAAGAAAAAAATACACGTTGTTGGATCAACAAAAGGCAAGAAATATGCTTCCTCTCTCCGTAAAGTCCTTCCAGATGGTAAGGCTTGATGTGCTGTCCCAGCAACAACTCCTGTGATGGCAGCTACATCAAAGAGCTCATAGGCAGGGAAAGCCAAATAGCGTCTCCCCTGTAATGAACTTCAGAATTCAGGAATGATGGAGGGGTCAACAGCAGCCCGTGCACCAAACAGCAGCAGCTTCAGAGCTGGAGAGCAGTCCAGCTCAGGGCCACATTATTACATTTTCCACCATGGCAGAGTCTGCGCCCGCCTGCTGCAGAGCACTGATGACTTCAGTGGGACTGTTCAGACACTTACAGTCACACAGAAGATGAAGTGCTGCCTTGGAGTAGAGCCCAGTGGTCTCCAGACATCTGTTCCGGGGAAGGTGCCTGGGTGTTAAATTGTTATCTTGGAGATGTTTGCATGTGGGATGGGGCAGGGGAGAGTTTGCGGGTGGCAGCGGACATCTCTGGATCCAGTCCTCCTCCTGCTGGGGAGCTGAGGGGGGGGGGCATGGCAGAGTCCTTGAAATTGGCTTCTAAATCACAGGTGGAATGCTTTTTTCTGAGTACTTAATTTCTTTCTGCAGAAATAATAACTCTTTAAAATCACTTTGTCTTGCACTCCTCGTTCTTCTTGAAAAGCTGCCAACACGAGCCTGGTTTCTGCAGGCATCAGACGTCCTGAATGTCGCAGTGCTTGGCTCAGGCACTGGTCACTTCTGCGTGCTTTATGGGGAAGGCTGGCATGAACAGATATCTGAGGAGATCCAAAGGTCTGTTGGTGCCTTAGGTAAAGCCATGCTTAGGACATGTGAATTTTGGGGTTTTTTTGTATTTCCATTCCTCCGGTGCCTCACGGTGAATGGAGATGGCCCTCTGCAATTCTGCATCCATGGAAGGTGCCTGGTACTTGCTGTGGCCAGGCAGAGGGGGAAGCTCTTAGTTACTGGTGTCCTGCAGCATTTTCTTTCAAGACCAAGAAAGATGGGTTAGATATGCTCAGCCCAGACTGCACAATGCAGCTGTATCTCACTTGAGCAGTGAGACTGGGGGCACTGAGGTGGTCAGCTCTTAGCAAAAGGCAAGTAGATGTTCTCTGTTCTATAAACCATGAGTGTCTCCCACTCACGGATACTGGGGGGAGAGGGTGTGAGGATGAAGACTGCTGGATCCCCCAAGGGAATGTAGCAGTGTTATCCTGATTGCAAAGCAGCTTGACTCCCATAACATTTTTACAGGACTGCTGATGAGGAGCCCAAAGACAGACCCTCGCAGAGCACTAATGCCCTGTGTGGGGAGGGGTGGCGGTGAGGGGGAGAAGCAGCTTGGTCTTCTTCCCACCTTGCTAGGGGCTTTTGGAGGGACATGGTCAGATCAGTCCCATCTTCTGCACGTGTGCATGGAGATGTCATGCCTAACTCAGACCCCATCGTACTTCTGTTCCCGTACCACAAATAGTCACTTTTCCACCGATGTGGTGGCTTTCCCCAGAGTCGAGACAGTGCATGTATTGGCAGCATTACCACACAGAGATGGCTTTTTGGTATTCTCCAAATGCTTTCTTGGTTTACTGTGACTTCAAAAGCATCCTCAGGGCAGATGCTGCCAGAAGCTGTCCCTGATAACATAACCTGGGACTATATCCACTGGCTTTAGCACAGCCGTGAAGGAGACGGATCAGTCTCCTGTGGGGCCACTTGCATCTCCCCGCAGCTCAGTGAGCAGACTGGCTGCCAGACAAAACAAACGATCTCTTTCTTTCCTTCTCTTTTGCCATTGTTTCCATAAATATGCTCAACACAGAATAATATGTGAAAAATAGCTGGTGATCTTTCGCATTGAGAAATGTTACATTTATCCTATGCTGTTCCTGGGCAGCTGAGCTGTCCTGACATGGGGCAGTCCCAGCAGTCTGGCTTTTGCAGAGGCTGTGACTGGCAAGAAGCAAACAAGCTTCACTTTCATCGCTGCATGCAAGACAGCTGGGGGTGCAGCAGAGGAGATCCAGAGCTTCGGCCTGGAAACAGCCCCCCAGGAGCCATCCTTCCCCCTCTGCTCTCTGCAGAGTCATGGCTGAATTGGCAGTAACAAAAAAACCAGGCGTTTCATTGCGTGTCTGCAAACTAATCTTGTCTTCATATGGTTGTTGGGAGAAATGTGGTAAAAGCCAAGGCTTCTCACTTTTTGTTGAAATTAGGACATGATCTCGTATAATAACGACATGGGGATGTCTGCAGAATGCTTTGCCTTGCCTTTGGCCTATTTTTCACATTTTCAGGGGGAAAATATAGAGGATGGTGGTCCTGTCAAATATTTAGCGTTGAAGTAAATGTCTGTAGTCAGCAGCTAGATGTTGAAGGCCTGTTTTTAGCTTTGATGAGGCAGGGTTGATCTTATGGTTCCCCAGGGAAGCTGCTGTCAGCGTAACCTTACCCTGGCAGTCCTGAGCAGGCATCTTTTAAGTGTCCATTATTAAACATCCTTCTTGTGGCTTTCTTTTTTTTAATTTTATAGAATCATTAAATGATTTCGTAAACCTTTTTACTTCATCTGGGATCAGTATTCTGCAACAATTGAAGAGAAATACTGATACCATGTTGTTGGTAGCAGTATTAGTAGGAGACACCAGCAAATTTACAGTGCTCGAGATGCTGAATTTGCTCCTGTGTTACAGCACTGACCCTTTAGCATTGCAGAGCTGTTGAAATGGTCATCTATTGAGTGTTGTTTGGTTGGATGGACACTTGCTAGTGGTGATGTTAACAAGTCGTCAGTGGGGTCCCAGCCCTGGTACTGCCAAGATCAGTTCTGCAAATTAATGCATTTAAAATTAATGCACTTAAATTTAATGCATTTATTACATATTAATAATGTCTTTATGAAATGTGGGTCTCTGTTTCCTGCTGTCCTTGTTGCTCCTAAATGTGGTTCCTGTGTGTATCTCTGTTAGGTTGACAGTGACACAATTTGGAATGAAGTTCACTCGTCCGGTGCTGCTCGCCTGGCCGTGGGCTGTGTCATTGAGCTCGTTTTCAAAGTAGCCACAGGAGAACTGAAGGTTGGTATGAAAATAACACTTGTCTCTGTACAGGACTCGGCTTAGGGCTGTGTTATGCAGGAGGTCCAGTTAGCTTCATTTTAATGCCACCATCTGGCTTTGGTCATAAAAATCTATGAGGATATCAGCAAGTGAACAACAGACTCTTGGTGAATGTTCTTACACACCGATGAAAAGAGAGAAAGAAACCAGAGCAGCAAATGAAATCGCTATTCCAGTGTTATCTGAGGGTCTTGCTGTTGCCTTCAGCTGGGCCAGCCCATTTGCTGTTTCAGTGACCTCATTCAGAGTATTTTTTTTCCCTGAATGGAAGGAAATGCTGTACCAACCGGTTTCCATAAAATTCATGTGGACTTTTTTCCCCCCCTCCAAAACGAGGGACTGCTATGGTTTTGTGAGAAAACCATTGAGAGCAACTACATAGTTCCAAAGCAGAATTAACGCTTCTGGCTGCAACCTCTGCATCCGTCTTTGTACAATAAACTTTCCTTTCTGTCTCACTTCCTCATTTGCATATTTTTTGTGCGTAGAATGGATTTGCTGTTGTTCGGCCTCCAGGTCACCACGCAGAAGAGAGCACACCCATGTAAGTATGCATACGTGCTTTACAAACTTGCTTCAGTGTTTGTCTGTTGTGTGATCTGCAGCTGGAAATTAGAAAGGTAGTTTCTTAGGTTATTATTACAGAATTTCTTGCTTATTAATATGCAAGACAGTATTATATTCAAAGCTCCTAGTAATTCTCTGGAAGAGGGCAAGATCCTGCTTAGTGGTTTCAGATGTGTGTTTTCTAGCAAGAATCAGCATTGCAGTCATGCTTTGAAAAAGCCCTGATGCTTTTATTTGCTTTACTCTTGTAAATTGTTTTAAATTAAATGTTGATGGCTCGTCCAACATGAGGAAAGCAAGGATATGCAACTAATAGTAGTAATAGCAAACATAACTGTGTCCTGGGGTCACAGCACTGAATTAGGAGAGTGTCAGAGTGGGAAGGCTTCACAAAGCAAAAACTGAGGTTGGGCATCTTGCATGTGTTTAATATAGCAGGGGTTTTCCGATCGGATAGTTTTCAAATCGGGGTCCCATCCATAAATCATGTTGGCTTTGTATATCTGGCTTAACGTGTGCTGAAGTTTCTTGTCTTGGGTGCTTTAGCGCTCTTTGGTGGAAGATGAGTACTTGCTGTTGACTTCCCCTCAACCCAGCGTTTTGAGGCCTCTCTGAGCATGTCCACCTCCAGCCCTGGGTCCTTTCCCTTCCTTTCCCCCTTGCTGTGTCCTTTCCCCGTCTGCTCCTGTCCCCTTCCCTCGCACACAGCGCTGGAGGTCTCGTGGGCAGCTGGCAGCGAGCAACATCTCATTGCAGTGGGTTTGAGCAAGTGTGAAATGTTTTGTGTTTTCAGAGAGATCGCAGGACTCTTGCTGCTGCGTGGCTATTTTGTGTGTCTAATTGAGCACACGTGCATCTTCCAGGGAGGAAAGAAGAGTGAGAGCAGAAGAAATTTCTTCCTATTGTGTTATATCTAGATATAATAGATGCATTGGGACCAAGGAAATCTATAATTAACACCTTTTCCTCTTCTCCCTCTCATCATCTCCAGGGGTTTCTGCTATTTTAACTCCGTGGCAATCGCAGCCAAGTTGCTCCAGCAAAGGCTGAACGTTAGCAAAATCCTTATAGTGGACTGGGTGAGTAAATGCTGGTTCTTAGCCTTTAGGAGAGCAGGTGAAAAGTTTTCCGGGTTTTTTTTCTTTTAAGGGCAACCCTGGCTGTCTAAGTCAGTGAAAAAAATGTTGCCTGTGGTCTGCAAGCCAAAATTTGTTTTTTAAAGTTTGGGTTTTTTTCATTACAGTGTTTTAATAAAAGAAAAAATTCTTAAAGGGTCCATAGTTTTCAGAATAAAATTATAATTAATAAATAGTTGCTTTTTAAAACAAGCCCATAACGCAGTCTCAAGGATGGGTAACTGCAAACCATGCTGGGGTTTGGTTATATTTTCTGAAGGTTTTGATCTTAACTGTTACGATCGATCCCAGCTTTCTATTCAAGATGTGAGGGCCGGTTACTGAGAGGGACAGGCTGTCTGGCATGGCTTGACCATTGGTCTGTATGGTCTCAGTGTCCTGCCTCTGGGCCAGCGTAGCCTCTGGGCAAGTTGGCAGGCAGTCAAAAGCGATCTCTAAATTGGAACAAGACAGTGAAATACTCTGCAGACAGCGCAGCAGAGTTGAGAAAGGGCTTGTTTGGGATTTTGCTGTGGCAATGTATAGATTTAAAAATGTGGCTGATAGATACATATGTTTTTTTAATAGATTTAAAAATGTATTTATGTGGCTGTGAAGGCATTTGAGTTGCTGGGTATCGGCCAAGAGTTTTGATTATATTGCCACAAATCTCACATGGGCTAGACCCACAAGTTAAAATGGATGTATTTGTCTTTTTGACCTAAAGGATGGACATCCTTTTCCTCACTTCCCACCAACTGTTTTGCATGTCGGGAAGGAGCATTTTGAATACCCATCCTGTTACAGACTGCATTTCTGCACCAAGTGGCAATGCAATAGGGGATCCAGGTGATGGGTTTGTGTTGTTTAACCTCGCTGGGTCCAACACAACTTTGCTGGGCACTTGTATCAGTGGTCACCCCACAGACCAATTAAAGATGCACATTTGGGGTGACTAATATAGTCTCTCTGTCCCCCAAGATTAGGTATGAATCCACTTCTCCCCATCCAAGTAAAGTGGTCCTGTCCTCAGTTTTGATACACGCTTGAGATTGTGTTTACCCCTGTTTATCCCATGTGTTAAACAAGGAGCGTAACCTGAAGCTAGCTGTGCAAAGCAGGTTACTCTCATTTGCAATAAACTGCTTCAGCTAGATCAGAGAAGCGCAGAAAACGAAGCACAACAGCAAAGAAAGCCCCTCTGAATCCCAAGTTGATGGCTTTAATCTGCGTTTTTAGTAAGGTACTAACTTCCCTCATATAATGCAATCTCTGTCCTCGAAGGATGTTCACCATGGGAATGGTACCCAGCAAGCTTTCTACAATGATCCTAATGTTCTTTATATTTCACTACATCGCTATGATGATGGGAACTTCTTTCCAGGCAGTGGTGCTCCCGACGAGGTAAGAGCATGGATCAGCATAGCATCTGTCTGTGTCTGATAGGACTGCTTGGGGCTGGGACTCAGGTGCCCCCCAAAATCTTGGGGAGCCTCTGCCAGGCAAGGCTTGGAGAGAAGCTCCTACCACCACTCCCATGCTCGCGCTTGTTAATGTTCCTTTGGGAATGTATTGCCTGGGTTTTGGGGTTTGGTGTCTTCTTATCCAAGTCCTAACAGCCGCAGGCATTGTGTCCTGCCCTGTGAGCTGGCAGGAAAGCACATACCTTGGCTAAGGAGCAGAAAATGAGTCAATGCAATTAGGTTTTCCAGCCCTTATGGGACAACTTGTTCCAGAGGAGCCCTTTGCCAGCTGTCCCGGCACTCTGTGTACTTTCCAGGATTTCCCCCTTACAGGCATAAATTGTTTCTTAGATGCAGGACAAACAAATTGTCCATGGCTGTGCCACCAGTGCTGGCGTTTCCTGGCACAGCCTTGGAGCCCCTCCACCTCCCTTTCTCCTGGCCCTGCCGAGGCATCGCTCACCACCACTGCTGCGTTCACATTGCACAGCCCTGACAGTGGGATTTGAGTAGCAGTCGCTGATGCTGCTGAACCAAAGCTACCGCTTCCTGGTGGTGTCCTCAGAGCCTGCAGCAGAAGGGCTGGGCCAACGAAACTGGGAGATCTTTCTCCCTGAATTCTGGGTGGATGCTTCTACATCAGTTGTGTCCTTCCTTTCCCTCTAGATTGGCAGGAAATACTGTCCTTCCAGAGTGATTTATCAAAGGGACATTTCATAAAATACTTTTGTGTGCTCTGAGGCACTCCAAATTATGTCTGAAAACTCCTAGAGTTCTTACCCTGTCAATTTTACATTTTTCCCATTCAGCAAACATGGATGTTTCCATTTTGATTTCTAAAGAAACTTAAACGTAATGTGATAATGTGTCATTGCCCTGTTTGTGCACTACTGTTGCAGTGAATTTTTCTGCTTAAATACAAAATAAATTCAATTAAAGCCACAGGTGGATAAATAACCCACTGTGGATGGATGAACCCCCTGTGTTTTTCTACCAGCCGTATTTGCACCAATACAAGGAATAATGTGCAATAAAAGCCCTGCAGCTTTATCTAGCCTGAATTATCTGGCTGTGTGTTGTATAACACATTATTTTTCACATTTTTTTTTTTTTCATATGCAGAGCCCTAAAAAAATACCACAAAAAACTAACTGTGTGTGTAGGAGCTCAGAGCCCTGTGTGGAGCTGCCAATGGCCAGTGGCAACAGATACTGCCCGGCTCCCTTGCTGTCCCCATGGACCCGCAGCCCATCCTCATGGCCACTGTGCTCAGGCAGCTACGAGGTCCCTGCTTGATGAAGGGACTGAACACAGGCTTTTGGGTTTCAATATGGATGGGGAAAACATGGCCCCGTTTATTGGCAAACGAATTACTAGAAAACCATGGTTTATTTTTCAGGTTTCCCCTTTCTCGGGTATTTGCAGTCAATGCAGGTGGGGATGTTTGCAGTACATGCAAGGATGGGGATGTACTTACATTTACCACCCACGTGTCCCTCAAGCAGCAAAAATCTCCTCTCTGTGAATCATATTTTTCCCCAGCAGAGGGGGAGCTCGCTCTGATTAAAACTGTGGTTTTTTCGCCCCAGTTGCAACTGTAATGAAATATTAAATGTGCTTCTGTATAAAGCTGAAAACAAATTAAGAAAGGGTATTGCATGTAACACACTCTCCTGCAAAAGAGGAAGAGGATCCAGTTGATGATGAAGTGGTTTTTGGGTGACCAGCAGTCAAATACTGTTGGTCCACAGCTCCCATAAAGATCAGAGCATGGTGGAGCTTTATTTTTCACTCTTGTTTTGGGGGCCAGGTTGCTTTAGAGGAAAAAATTAACCTCACTACCACCAAGCTATTGAATCAAAATCCATATTCATCTGGAAGAATATTAAAACAGCAGAGATGTGTTGTGAGAGTTCACTGTTTCTGTATGTGTAATTAAGAGTACCATCTCCCGTTTTCAGGTTGGCACAGGAGCAGGAGTCGGTTTCAATGTTAACATGGCCTTTACTGGTGGCCTTGATCCACCGATGGGAGACACAGAATACTTAACTGCTTTCAGGTAGTATTGAAGTTTTCCTCTTACAAATGTATTTTTCACCTAAACTGGGTTTTTTTTTTCCTTGTGCAGTCCTCCTTAATCTTGAGTTTCTCTCTTGCTAAGTTTAGAAATACAAGATTTACATCTAGTTGCAGTTACTTTTTGAGTACCATAACAAAAATAAAGCTGAATTAAGTAAATAGGATATTTCTGGCCATAAGAAGTGTGCCTGTGGCATTAGGGGATTGACATACTCGCTGCTCAGCACTGATTGATGCATAAATGTAAAATGTCAACTGATGTAAATCAGCTCTTCCAGTTTTGGCTAAAAATCTTTTTACCTCTTTGGGGTGAGTATTTCTATGGGTAAATGCACCTGGATGGGGAGGGGAACGCAGAAAACCTTTTTAACAAGTCATCATGAGGTGAAACTTGGGAGTGCAGGTGCCCCAAGGCTTGAGTCATCATTACTGCGCTGCAGACGATGGTACCTGACTTCTGAGCAAGTTAGCCATGCAGTCCCTCCCCTGCAAGAGCTCTGCTCAGGACTCGCACCACAGCTCACTCACAAGTGTACCTAGCAAAGGGACATAGGTTTGTTTTGATAAGCTTTAGATTTCATTTGTATTCACCCAAGATACCAAATATGCCTGTACCAACCAACTGGAAATTGAAACAACTGAACTGTGGGGCTTGTGCTTTTCTTACTGGATTCTGGATTCTCCTCAGAAGCAGTATGTTGGCTGTTATGAATAAAAATAAAACCATCTCTTAAATAAGTGTTACTCATCACTTGCTGTCAGAGTGAGAATGAAGATAAGCAAAGCTATGGAGTTGAATTAATGTGTTGCTGGGATATCCTCCTTGATTAGCAGTAATAGTAAAGCCAGTTACAAACTACTGTGCTGGGTTTTACAACCATATTCAAGCATGCTCCAAAAAAATGGCATCATTTGAGTCTCCAAATGGAGCAGGGGATGAAGCCACTTGTTGACGGACTTGTTCATGTCCTGCTGGTCTTACTGTCCTGCTCACAGAAGCATATGATATTTGAGGATCACAGGGAGGTATCTGCAGGGAATTGTTTGATCTGATCCTTGCTTTCCTCCTATCAGCATCATCGGAAGAGATGAGTGAAGCAAAACACACATTAGCTGATCTACAGTCATGCACACCCAGGTTGTGGTCTCTCTGAGCAGGGTCACTACGGGAGCACCGCAGGAGTATGGGTTGAACATCACCTTGCTGCTCTGAGCAGCTAATGGGCAAAATACCCCAATAGGGTGATTGTACGTCATTGGCATTTTGGGGACTTGCTGCAAGCCTGGAGTGATGCATTTGCCTCCCAGAACTGCAGAGAACGGGAAAAGGAAGGTATTAAAATTAACTGTGGAAGCAACAGAATAACAAGATGAAATGAAGGCAGATCTCTGGGTAGAGGCGAACTTGTAAGTAATGCAGTAGTGAATAGAGACCAGTGTGAGACCACACTTTCCTTTCTGATACTCTTTCCAGGAGAACGAATATAATTCTCTGACCTGCCAGATATATAGGCTTTATTTTTCTTAGACACTGTCCTGTTCCACCCCCTGCCTCTCCCATGCTTTGGGTCCATCCTCTCCAACGAGCACCTTTTCTCACAATTATGGGTTGAAGTGGGTTTTCTGTCCTCAAACCAGATTTAGCGCACTTCCAGTGACCACCCCGCATAAATTCAGGGACACACACGCTTGCCAAAACATGGGATGCATTTCTGGCTACAGGCAGATGGAATATCACCTTCATGGAATAGCATTAAATCTGGGAGCATTATTTTCTGTTGTTCCCTGTGCATGTATTTGTATTCCATGATACTGAGCAGTTTACTGAGAGCTTTTACTCTTCAGGCTGACATTAAAAAGCCCTCAAAGAATGTATACAATTTAAAATAACATCCAGTCAAATAACTGTCATTTGTCTCAATGTTTTATTCCTGTTACAGGAAAGCAGCACTTTCCTCCAAAGTGGAAGTCTGTTTATCCCAGCAGTCAACAAGACTGATCTCTTCATTACAAAGAGAACTCGTAGCTCGTGACAGAGTGACATACTTGCTATTAAATATTAATTGAGTTTCAAGGCTCCTGGAAAATTGCTCAGTCTGCACAGGAAGACCCTTGCCCAGCCGTTCCTTAATAGGCACTGGTGTCTTTTTGCCCAGAGACTGCAGCTATTTGGGGAACATATTTTGGAGCTAGTTACAGCCCTTATTTTGGTGAGGTTTTGGGAAGCCAAGGGATGTTGTGACTCATCCTTGGTAGCACCTCCCATAGTCTGCCCCTTGTGCACACCTTCAGTCAATAAGTTAAATTGGAAGCTTTTTTTTATCTAATGCCAAGTTTGGTCATGATAATACATTATCAAGTGACCTTTTTAAATCTTAACCAGCTTCTTTGAAAAACATTTTTTTTCCTCCCTGAATCTTTCTATTGATTTTAATGTAAAATAATGCTTTGAAGTTTGCAATTTATAGTCCTCCGAGAGTTAGAAAGTGAAGGGAATGGGTCATATATCCTTTTTTTTTCTTCTTCTTCTTTTCTTGTGTTAGCCCCTTGAGACAATGCATGCCTTCAAGGCAGCACCTTGTTATTCCAGCCCATCGAATGCCACGTTGCATTTGCTGGGGATCAAACCTAAGATGAAGAAAAGATAAGAAAATTGGCCATAATGAACTCCAGAAGCAGCAGGCATTTTCACCATGAACTTGGAAACTCACAGTGGAGAACTAAGCTTTAATTCAAACCAGTCCAAATGCCAAACTGTGAGGCTTTGAAGTCTGTAGAGGAATCAGTGGAAATCCTTTGAGCTAGGCAAAGATACTGATACACTTTTTCTTCTTTTTTTTTTTTTTTTTTTTTTTAAGCCTTAACTCTTTGCATGCTTGTCTGCTTTTAGGGAAGCAAGCCCTCTTTGTATGTAAAATGAACGAAAGAAAAATAAGCAACATGCTTTTCTTTTTTGTTGTTGTTGTTCTATTTCAGGATGAGCTGGTGTATGGATTTGATAAAAGCATTTGCTCTAATAAAATAATAACTGAGATAATTGTCTTCATAAATTAGTCTTCTGATGAGTGAATAAATAACTCCCAATGAAACCTGTCATCCCCCCACTGAAAACCTGTTTCAGTGTCGTTTTACTCATTCTGAAAAAAGGACAGTAACTTGCATCAAGGATTTTTCTACTGAGAATTTCTTCTACGAATACTGGCTTCCCCCTGCTTGCAGTACAGCATTGGGCTGGACAGGATAGCCTGACCTCTTAATATTTATTAATACTGCCAAGCCATTTCAAAAGTGAGAACAAGAGTTAAAAATGCAAAGTGGAGAGCAGCCTTGCCGTGCACTTTGTCACTTACTGTCTTCATAACCAAGCACTGAAATCACCGGCTGCACGGTCTCGAGGTTGGGGTGATATCATCATTGCTGTTTTTTTATTTTTTGGGGGGTGGGGGGAGGGGGGAGGAATGGGATGGGACAGGGTGGAGTCACCCCAGTCACTAATAAGATGAGCAGAAGGGATTTGGGGAGTTTGTTGTGAGCTTGGCGCTCCTCCACCCCATCGTAGCAGCGGCTCTGCCTGCCCGAGACAGCATGACATTATAATTTAGCTGACCGTTCGCTGGGCGAAAGTCCCACGGCTGAACTCACCACCAAAGTATGTGGGCAATACAGATTTCACAGATTAGGCAGAAATGTATTAAACTCTAATGCGAAAAATGTAGGGCATATAATTTTAAAAGTCCTTAACTCATCAAAATGTTATTGGGATTCATTGCTGTTATTCTGTAGTTATAGAAACAAACAGTTGTAAAATTCAGGGTTGGTTTGTTGGTTGTTTTTTTTTTTTTTACCATGGTCTGTTGTTCCCTAACTTGTTACACAAGCAGAAATCATGTTTGCTTCTATAAATCCTCGTGATGTTTTCAAAAACAGAGTGTGCAAACCTGGCTAAGAGACCTGCAGAAAAAATGTGAAGACTGCAGCTAGTTCCTTATTACACAAGAACAGCAATTACTTAGTGTAATTAGATTGTATTGTTCACAGTTTTGCTCTGAATTTACTGTAAGAAAGTTTCCCTAATGATTCTAGCAGTTGTGTTGTCTCATAAAATTTTTTTCCCTACCCTTAGGTATCCTCCACAATTGCAGTTCCATATACAGCTTGATTCCATGTTAGTTTTATTTTTATTTAAAACACCTAAACCAGAAGCAAAAGTATTTGGAAGGTATCTCCTCCTGCCTTTCTTGGAAAGCATTAAATGAGTTCAGGAGCCAATTTGGGGGGGGGGATTTTGGTTTTTTCCTTCGATCTATAAACCATTTCAGAAGTGAATAAGAGGGAGTGGGGGGAAGATGATGATGTTTTGCCTGGAACGGTTGTTTCTGTGTTTTAGATTTCATGCTTTCCCGATGCTGATTTCGTCCCCAAACTTGTAATCCCTTTTGACGTAGTAAATGACCGTGGAGATGGCTGCTTGACGAAACAAAGACCAGAGTCTTTAGGAAGCTGATTAGCCTTAGGAGCAGCAGATAACATTTTGCTGTGCATATATATATATATATGGGCAACAGTAGGAAAAATCTCTGAAAAAAGTGCTCAGCCTTCTGTTTCACCAATTTTCTTTCTGCAATTGGGCATTTTAAAAGAATCCTCTGTAGGATTGTTTAATCTGCCTGTAATTTATTAGGCATTTAATTGGTGAATTGGCTAGTAATGGACTAAAAATTACTCAGTCTTCTGGCAAATAGATATAAAATTGTTACTTTTTTTTTTTCTCCCCCCTCCCAGACAATTGCAGAACATGATAGGTAGTTTTTACTGTTTGCAGCCATCAGTTTTGACTAATGCATAGCTGTTCAGCTTAGCTGTAATCAGAGTCAAATCAAAGGATTTTGTTTATTTTAAGCAAGAAAAACAACCCTCTAAAATTTGGGAAATTTAAAGGTAACCCTTGTATTTTAAAAAATTCTGCATGGCTTGAGTGAACATTCAGTGTTACGTATCCTTTCATTCCTCGGTGAATAACTCTACAGCCAGTAGTAGAGTAGTTTCAGATAGTAGTTTGAATTTCTGTTTTTTTTATAGTATCATCACCAGGGCAAAGTCATAGGTTTGTTTGCAGTTTAATTGTTGCTTTCTCTTGGGGACTTAGCTTTACTGTGATGGATCTGGGCAAAGATGCTGTTTTCATCTGTACGAGAAAAAATGAAAAACCAAAAGACTGGGTTAGATGTGCCTGAAATGCTGCCCACAGAATTTTCACAAGTCTTTTTTTGTTGTTGTTGTTGTTGTTTTTGGTTTGGGTTTTTTTTTTTTACAATTAAAAAGGAAAAAGGAGGGAGGGAGTGCTGAGAGGCAGGAGAGCTTTGGTCCTCCTGGGTCAAGTTTTATGGCCACAGATATAGCTGCTTACATACATGGTGAGCATCAAATAGAGCTGGGACTGAGGCTTTGGAGTACTGGTGTAATAGTGGAATTAGGAGAAAGTCAGAAGCAAGAGCAGCCCTTGAGAATTTCGGTAGGGATCACAGGCGAAGGAAAGGGTTCAAGTCTGGATTTGAGAGTGCTCTTGAGTTTGGATGGGTTTGCAACAGTCAAGGTACCGAAAGCATCATTAGCTTATTTTTTCTGACACCCTGTCATCTTGCTCTTCTCCTCTGGCTGCCCCTGAACACATACAGCTCCCAGGCAGCCTCTGTCTGGGATGGGCATGCAGCACCCATCCCATGGGCACAGACTGTCTGTCCTTCTGGCTCCTGTTGGACGGAGCCAGGGGACCTGCAACACAGGTTTCTTAAAACTCTGAGGGACCTGGTAAAAATTTACTGTGCATACAGAGCACCACTAATAATTGCTCAGAGTTGAAGGTACTTGCTGGGGTAACCAGCTGTGGCTGTAATGTCACCCCATCCTGCACTGGAGAAAACTCTGGATATCCTCAAAACGGCTTCTTCTAATGTCAAATACCAATTTAGTTACTTTCAACCGGCAACGACTGCTTTTTCTTTCCTCAAATTTATACAGACAGGGTTCACTGTTAACTCTCAGTGTTGGCTGTGCCTCTAGAGGGTATCTTCGAACCACTGTCCCCACACAGGGACCTGCAGCCGAGCATCACCAACACCATCACACTGCTCGCTGGCTGTCCCTGTGCCTCGGGTGCATTCATGCTTGGGCATCAGTGGATGAGCTGTCCCATGGCCAACAAATCGTTACTGATTTGGTATTGCGTGGTGCTGACAGACCATACCCACAGCTTGGGGTTTGGGCTTGCTCTGCACCAGCTTATGGTGATCCCGCACATCGGTTGAGGTACTAGCAGCTCCCATGGCATCATAACTTTGGGGGGGGGGGGGGGGGGNAGAAATCTGATTAGTTTAGAAGTTTTCCTTTGGTTAGAAATTAAAGAGGTCAGCAGTACTTCAAAGCTCAGGAATAAAAAAAAAAACCTCTGCCACAGCAGTTTCGAAGCACTTGCTTCGAACTGCTGCTTTAGTCCTTTGTAAAGGAGGTGGTTTCTACTTAAAATGTCTGTGGGTTTCACTAAACAGATTTTTGTTGACTGTAAAGTCATCAGCAAAAACTGTGCTATTTTGTCTTCCTTATGTAATCATCTCACTGAGGACAAAATGTATACAGCAATCATGTCGTTTGAGGAAAAAATTAAAATTCCTCTTTTGGATTTTGTAAGAATTAAAGAAAAATAAGATCCTTTTTGTGTAGGTTTCCATGTCTCTGTGCAGAGACTGGCAGACGGGAAGATTGCAGGAGGCTGTTAGGTTACCGCAGCAATTAGTTGGCAAAAAATTAAAGCTAGAAGGCTTCTTTTTTTTGACTACATGGTGTCTGATCTCCTTGCCCAGACCTGCGATGTACCCGGCATCTCTGCCCACAGGGATTCTGCTCAGCGGTGGCAATGGAAGCTGCTTGATGGCTTGGACCAACACTGGAAATGTCTCGTTGCATGGTAGATGTTAATACTCCATTAAAAATAAACTCTGCAGAGGGCAAAATGGCATGAGCTCAAATCGGTATTGGGGCTCATACAAGTTGCTGACACTAGAAGGTGTCTTGTGGCCATTTAACATCATTGTAGAAAGAGATTTGATTTTTTATGGGTGTCTTTATAGCACTTGAGCAATTTCAGCACTAAACAGACCTTTCTGGGCTCTTTCTGGTTTTCAGAGCATCACATAACAAGTATACTCAATAAAAGTGAAGTTCTCATGTATGCGAAGACGTTTACAGGTTCATGCTTTGCTTTAGGAAGTTAACCTTGCCAGTAGCTGTTCCTAGGATGCGGAAACAGGGAAATACTGTCATCTTTAGTACCAGCAAGGGACGGCATTGATCCTAGGTGTACATCCAAGATACAGCTTGTACATTTATTATGGAAGAAAGAAGATAATTTGGAAAATACTACTCTGTATAAAGGGCAACCCTCTGTGCAAATCTTTGCGTTTCCACTATTTCCACAACTTTCAAGCCCGTGAACATGGATATCCCAGCGTGAACTGAAGGCACAAGAAGGTGTTCATCCAAGAGTGCTTGTGACAGGCTTTCACAATCAGAAAAGATCATGGGTGTTGGCATCATGTTTATTAAGAAGCTCTGTTGCTTTGACTTTTTTCCTTGCTGTAATTTCATTTCTGCCATGTTTGTGCTGGAGCTGTTAGACAAAGAAGCAACTACTTGCTCTCTGCTCAACTTTCCAGTTTTGCTTAATTGGCATCTTGACGTGGGAAATGGGGTGTTTGCAACCTCATGTAGGTTTTGAACAGAAATTGAGTAGATTGAAGAGAGAAAAAAGGAGGGAAAAGGCCTTTTACTGAGGAACGACAGACATAGGCCTCTTGTTTCATTTAAATACTGGCCTTAACATGCAGTAGTTTATGGATGCTAAGCAATTCAATCCATATTCTAGGGAACAAAATGTCAAATGATGGGGAACCAGAGTTTGGAGAGGTGTATTTGGGTGGGATATTTGCATATTAAAGCTTTTTACCCCGTGTGACATCCCCAGCCTTTCATTGTGGTAAATAAGTGCAGCAAGGAAAAAATAAATAGCTTTGCTGATGCTGCAGAGGCTAAAGGAGATATTTTGAAGCAGCACATGGAGACAAGTGCCATGAACCGAGGTTGCTGTCAGACAGCTTTTCCAGGTGGTTTTGCAGCCTATGCCAGATGCCCCCTTATTTCCTCCTTATGCCCACGTGCCCTGTGTTAAAAGCAAGATAGGATCCCAAATGGGAAACACAACATATGGCAACTTATTTCCCTCATCAAAACTTGAGGCTGTTGATGGAGGAATTAACAGACCTCACTAGAAAAAATAACATGAGATTGACTTTAAAACTGTACTGCGTGGTGGTGTAAGGTGTTCTGCCAGCCAGGCTCTCTACCTTGTAAGAAAATAGGAGATGGGCTTCTCTACCATGGAATAACAGTACAAGGTTTTATAACAGGTTTGTTCAAGAAGGCTTAAGTGTTCCTGCATTTGTTCAAGAGCCAAAGTAACGTGTCTGCCGTTGTTAAATTTTTGTTGCAGAACGGTAGTAATGCCCATTGCCAATGAATTTGCCCCAGATGTTGTGCTGGTGTCATCTGGTTTCGATGCAGTAGAAGGCCATCCCACACCTCTTGGAGGATATAATCTATCAGCAAAATGTAAGTTGTGGATTTACAAGAGCAGAGATCCGAAACTGGTTTAAATTGCTGCTCTCCTAGGGACTAAAGTACAGTATTTGCAGGTTTTACATTTTGGGGTCTATCTTCATATCTTTCATTTCAGTGGCAAACTTTTCAGCTTTTTTCTTTGAATTTTCATATATTTTTTCACTGCACCATATATATATTGGGCTGGCTAAAGCCTTCATTTTCTTGAAATATTGCATATTTCAATTTTGAGTGAAAATAAATTATGTAAAGAAGTTACAAATTCATTTGTAGTCATATCTCTGCAGAAGACAGCCACTGAATTAGAGAGTTATGCTTGTTGTAATGCAAAATTGCAGAAAGAGGCAATGCCAGATGTAAACAGCATACCTTGCTCTGAATGCTAGTAGAAGTGCATTTCTTCCTCCAGAATACCGTATTAGAAATTTGAGCTGAGTGTTTTTGTTCTCCACCTTTGAAGCAACTATATGGGCCCACAAGAACCTCCTTTTTGCTTTGGATCCATGATGTTTTGCATTGCATAGGAGATGCACTGAAATCCCCCCCGCCTTGGTTTGCTGGGTTTATCTGGCACTGTTTCATTCAAGTCAATTGAGAAGACAGTTTTTCTTGCAAAAGGATTTTATTACTATTTTTTAAGAGTTTGTTTCAGCCAGGAAACATTCTCTACAGTGAACTTCAGAACCTTGTAAGGTAGCTAAACCTATAAACTTTATATAAGAATAAAGTGAAATAGATTTACAAGAGACAAGTTATTTAAGATATCCAGAAACACTTTGTAATGAGAAAGTCTTGTTTACCTGCTTGTTGAATTTCTCATGCTCTGCTACTCTCACAAAATGGTTATGGGCTCAGCCATGAATCTTT